>OX461808.1:73240906-73444653 GCA_949802685.1 Dicyrtomina minuta | reverse complement strand
AAATCATTTTTAAAAAATTACCACGCAGCGTCAGACTTAAGTAATTTTAGCTACTATCACACCTTGTGCTATGCAGTTACGCGGAAGAAAATCCAAAAAAAAAACATATTTTACTATGATTGTCAAAGTGGTTTTTGTAAAATTGTGCAGCATAGACATAATGTGTTTTGATAGCAAAGCCCTCAAATATAGCATATAATATATAAATTTCAATTTACAATACGTTGAACTTTTATAGATTAGAGATTTTTAAGTTATACAATCATTAAATTCCATTTTGGGTAGGAATGTCTTTTAAAGCTTAAAATATCAGCGCTAAATAATGCCACAATTATTATTATTGTACGGTATTGCCTTTCATCCTTACTAGGATATATCAGCACCGATATTATTGTACGGATGTATATGAT
The DNA here is from genome assembly GCA_949802685.1 of Dicyrtomina minuta. Lineage (NCBI taxonomy): Eukaryota > Metazoa > Arthropoda > Collembola > Symphypleona > Dicyrtomidae > Dicyrtomina > Dicyrtomina minuta. The sequence continues at coordinate 73,444,243 of OX461808.1, read as the reverse complement.
TCTTGAGCACACCATGTGGATGTGCTCATCGAATCTACAACCAGTATGTAATTATTATGTAGTCTATGGATATAGTCGTGCCCCAGACGTACTCCTTGCGGTGTTATATTATCCTGCATCTCTGCGTGTATTGCAATATTTCCCTTGCGGAGGAAGCTGGTGGACTGAATTATCCTAATAGCCTGAGAGTACCAATCCCCGACTAGAAGTCATCAGCCACCACACACCCATCTGACCCCTGCACTATATGAGAGAGCGGAACAAGAGAGACCACCTGCAGGAGAATCGGCCGATCAGTCTTGAAAGTGGGAGGAAGTGTATGCTGTAGCACATGGAAAGGCTGCCGAGTTTACTCTGCTTTAAATGTAACTACCTCCGTCTCGTGCCATGAAGGCAACGGATGAGCACATGTACATACCTCTCCACTTACACAACTCCCCACCCCAAACTGATCCACTCCGACTGCTCCCAAGTCCTATCTCTACTTGAACCACAATCCATGTGTGGGGCAGACTCCCCGACTCAGCAGTTCAGTAGTTAGACCACTGACCCGCCAAGCCGGGTTTTAATGCCACAATTCCACAACAAGTCACCCTAAAAAAGTAAACACTATTAATTTGATTTGACCAACAAAAAGTTACCATTTTTAAACGCTTTAATTTTTTATTATTTGTTTTAATTTCTTGGATTTATAATAGCATTTCCTTGGGTATTATGCTTGGTACTCATTATTTTGTAGAGTATAATAATTTTTGTAGACCATAAATTCATATTGACTTTGAATACATTATAAATTCATTCGTTCATATGAAAACCAGTTGGCGGGTCTTAATGACCCAACGTTAAATCAGTCAAAATCACCCAGTCCCTTTAGGAGCCGGTATATCGAGTTTGGACTGTAAATGAATTTCTCTGTAATAAATACTGTACCACACGTTTAGTTTTTGACTTTACTAATATAACTACCGTAAATGTCGGATTTTAAAAAATATTAAAATAATTAATAAACATGGTGCAGTTGATAGTGTCACTACTGTCAGGAACAGTGGTGCACTACTTGATCGGGTCTGTCCACTGTCCACCTTAATTTATGTTTATCATTTTTTTTTCAAAAATCCCTTTTAAGTGACAAAAAAAAATCCAAAAACGGTAAAAAAAGTCCCTTTTAACCAGAAAACCCCTTTTAGCGGTTCCCTTATAACCGGATAATTTTGAAACATAGGCTGGCCAACCAAACACGTCAAACCTGCCTCGTTTAGCCGGTTTTCCCTTTTAACAGAATCCATTTTATGTGAATTTGTCTGTATCTACAATGTTGGCCGTGGACAGTTAATTAGATTGACATTGAAAACATATCTGGCCAAATAAATATTGTCTGTCCCTTTCAGGCGGTTTTCCCTTTAAAGCGAATCCCTCGTGATTGAACTTGTCTGCACAATACACTCGGAGCTTCTCAAAACTCATTCAAATGCAACATATAATATGTTTTTCAAAGCGCTTAGCTTGGTTTTATAAGCGCCTTTGATGCGGGATTTTCGATTTTTGTCGACTAAATTCAAAAGTCGAAAGTATTACTACAACTCATGTTAAGCATGTCTTATACCTATGTAATGAAAATCGTTTTAAAGCGAATAAATATTATTACGTATGCGCATAACAAGAGTTTGAATGAAAATATGTTTGGTGGTGAGTAAAAAATAATCACACGATATAATAAAGCCATGACTGCGTCAGTAAAATATAAAATAAAATGCATTTTGCTCTCCTACTTGTGTTATTTGGCACAGTTACTAATAATAATGGTAAAATATAATCAAGTTTAAAAATTAAGTTGGTCTAAAAGAGATGCGTTATTCTGGTGGGAGCAAAGGGAATAAAATGATGAACGAAGTATGGAAGGAAAAAGTGCAAAAAGTTAGTCGCCAAGTGCACCCGGGGTTCCCAGGCGGTCACCCATCCAAGTACTAACCGGGCCCGACGTTGCTTAACTTCAGTGATCGGACGAGAACTGGTGCTTTCAACGTGGTATGGCCCTTGGCGAAAGAGTGTGGAAACAACTTTGGATTTCTACTCCCTCGTGCACTATAGATCGTAGAATTCTTTAGATGTGTCGAAGTAGTACGAGTGTGTGTGATATACTTAGGAATGGTCCGTAAATGATGTCATTCACAGGGTGGGTGGGTGTTTCTAGTCAGGTATTGAAAACATGCAGTGCTAAAGATAGCTGTTACGCAATGCTAAAGTGGTCGCATGTGGGTCTTAAAAGAGTGATAATTTAGGCGACATCATTTACGAACTATGCCTAAGTATACGTGCTTGTGAATGCGAGTAGTGTTGAACGCAAAGAATCAGGTGGCGCTCAACTAAACTAGCTTTAACTGTTTGTTAGCTTCACAATAATATACATGTGAATACACCGCATTAATTGTAAAATCTCTGTTATATGTAAAATCTGGTGTCTGTTTTACGTATGCTTTTCTGATTATTATTATTATTATTTCCTTTAATTTATCATTGCCTCGTGTGTGTGGGAGACGTTGAAGTATTAGATGAATTTCATACCTCATGTCTACTTTTGTAAGTACTTTTACGTCATTGTGTATTTACATTTACCTACACCTACATTAATCGGGGACGCGCGCTTATTGGCTTTGCTTATTTTAACTTTGTAACATTTGAAAAGAATGAATAAATCTTTGATGATTTTCTTCTTTAGGTTTATCTAATTATGGGTACTCCATTCCCACCTTTGACCTAATGCTCTCTTCCCTAATAAATAACTAACTATACACAGGTCTCAGAATCTCAAGTCATTTTTTAATTATATCATTTTCCATTTGCGTGGAAAAATCATGCAGTTCATTTAGGTAGAACCTTATAATACATCTGTAGTTACTTGTACTATAATTACAGAATTTTCTTTCTATTTAAACAAATTTCTATGCCTTGGAAATGCGATTCGAGTATGCTGAATTGAATCCTTGTTATGACGTTACTATGAAGTGGTTTAGCTGTTTACTTTATTTTATTTAAGCCGAAGATGACGTAATACCCATACATTTCAGATCAGTACTAATTAAGTCCCTTCAATACGTGTTGTGTGTAAGTATAGTCAACTCGCTCCTATGTTATACCTTTATTTATAACGGTATCATTGTCTTGCATATATTATGTAAGTATGTATTATGTAAGATGTGTAAGTTCACTCGGTGGTAGTGCAATATTATGATATCAATAAAAAATGCGTTGGCACTATAGGACATCTATAGAATATTGATTACTTTTATTAAATTTTCCTGTCTCCGGTCCATAGCTATGTAGGCTTGATGCCAAATTTAAGGGGGAGACATAAGACCTTTGCGCTCTAATAAGATACGGCACTTACGGCAGTAAGGACGTAGGACACGTTAGGTTATATTTGTTCTCACAATTTATAGGCAATACGTAGGAAAAATTTAGAATTACGAATTTTGTTATGAGCTAGAATTATTTAAAGATTGAAATTTTTAGCGTTGAGATTTCGAAACGTGGCAACTTTGAGCGCCTAAAAAAATACTTACAAAGTTGCAAGGCATATCGAACCAAACTTTAAGGGGTTGCCTAGATAAATGGTGAAGGTAGGGGGTACTTGGACGGAAAAAGCATTTCAAAATTTTGCCAAATTGCCTGGAAAATAGCTAGAAATTTCATCCTATGATGTACCATGAATGAGGAAGTGCCAAACCTACGTACATGCAGCAGTGGTAGCCATTGGAACATGTACGTATATGGATATGCTATAACTAACTATACTAAAATCATGTGAGTGCCGTCAGACCAAAACAATTACTTGATTGTTAAGCGAGTAACACAATTTCGGACGTCACCAATTTGAATTTTTTAAAACTTTGCCGCGCTGTTCTAGGCGAACGACGCGAAATGCACTCGAGTTACTTTGGATCTATACTATTTAAAAGTAGTTTAAAGTAGCCTGATTTTTTGAAATAGGTCTTTCTAAATTCTGGGTCGGTCATGTCGCGTCATTCCCTTGTTAGTATCTAGCGACTGCGAAGAGAAAATTCAAAACATGTTTTTTAATTTGAAACTATGCATTTTTGAAAAATGGACCTTTTACGATTGTGGCATACGTAGGTGTCTCGATAGCCCAACCTCTACTCCCAATTAATGGAACTTGTAGACTGAAATATGATAAAAACTCTCTAAAACAGATTTATGGGAATTTGCACGAAATTCGTGTTTTTTTAACAATGTTTTCCATGAGGCAGTAATAAAAACTGCGTGCGCAGCAAAGCAATTGGCCATCACATCACAACAATCAAATATTAGTAATATTTCGCAATCGGCGTTAAATTCAAACATGCTTTTAGTTCCTCATTAAAGTCGAACATAGAAAAGTTGATATATGCTGTTGAGAAAAAAATTGGCCGGGAATGAGAGTGTCAGCGTAATCAACCCAAAACTGCTGTTTACATTAAATGTGAGATTGTATTAGTTGTAAAATAATGATTAATTTCGACGCGGCCTAGTTATTTAGAATGGCTTGGAATTATTTTATTTGGATGGTAATTTGCATCTTTTACAAGTTATAAAAAGGTGTTTAACTTATATTTTTTTTCGGGTATGCTGAAGGTAAATTAATTTTCGTAATATAAGTTGGATCTATTTAAACAACGAAAATTTAAGCATGACGCTAAATGGGATTTTCATGACGCGGCAAAGGCCCCGTTATATAATAAATACTTAAAAGGCACAAACCAGAGAAAATTCTCCGAGGTCCCCTAGATAAATGGTTATGGTAGGTCCTTGAATAAAAATAATATTTCAAAATTTTCTGAAATTGTCTGGCAAGTAGCTAATTGTCATAGAGCGTAGTTATGAAACCGGTGTGTAATAATGCTTCTAAGGTGGGGTGTCAAGCGATTATATACAAAAATAGCAAAATTTTGTGAGCGGCGTCGAGCCTTGACTGCTAAATTAGTAATTAAGGGGAGTCAGAAGCTGAAGCGTTGTTGCCTATAAAAACGGAACCAATGCAATAGAGACCGTCGCTGCAATTAAAACTTCTCAGCATAAAAGTCAAACGGCGTTGAAGCTGCCCCAATAATATCAATCAATAGTAACTGATTATTGTGTCAAATCAAGAGTTTTCTGGTTAAATAACTAATAATATGTGAAGCCATTACTTCCAAAAAAATTAAACGATCAGTTTTAGCCACAATGGTGACGTCAGAAATTTTAACATTTTAGACTTACTAAAAATTTTCTTTCTTAACAATTTTAACGTTTAACAATCAAGTAATTGCGTGATTGTATTTGCTCCATTAACGACCACTCAGGTCTCAGGTACGAAAACTGAGCTGCATTTTTAAAACTTTCGATTTGAAGTATCTAACCGCTAAGATTGGTTTATATTTCCAAAAATCCCCGATATTTAATTTAATTATCTTGTGATAATAACAACAAAAACAGTAGAAATAAAAATATTTAATTGATAATAACTGATACTTTTGTAGTTGCATAATATACTTGCGTGAATATTGCAAATAATAATATTACATGTATACAGTGCTCGCTTAACACATTTTTTACTACTTTAACATAAAATATTGTATCTAATATCTAATTTTATATTTTCTAAGAAAATCGCTTCTTATAGATACTTGCCTGAGTAGTAAAAATTTGAAATATCGAAATCCTGCTCTTACCATTATATTGCATTGCAGAAAAATATTTAAAATATAATTTACTTAACTTCGGCAACCTTTATTAAATGCCTTCGAGTTAGTTACGATGAATTGAATCTACCATCAACAACAGTGAATACAGATATCTCTTTTTGAAATAGTTGCATTCCTTGAGGTACTACTTTCCTTGTATCCTTGTTAGTTTGCGAAGGCTCCACTATTCTGGAATTTATATGTGACGTCTTTCTTTCAATACAGTCATTGTTTAAGACAGAACAGCATTTGAATTTTATTTATAGTATGCTCATACTATTTATTATTTTATTTTTGTTTTATTCTAAACAGTACTACGCATGCAGGTAAGCATATTACATATAGGCGTTACATTGCAAAATTCATGATTGAACCTAATATGACATAATACATTCTCATTACTACTATTTTAGTTTGGAATAAAAGGTACAACACCAATTTCCTAACTAGTAAGTAGGAATTGCATAAAAAAAATGGAAACTGCCATTGCTGACGTGAAAGTGATATATAGACTATAGTATTAAATGACGTTATTGAGGTATTATTGTGCCAACGATTGATGGGAATCAACTCAGCATTTTGTCAAAAGATTAGAATCTAATTTTCCTTCCTCCAGCAATAATTTTATCTGTAATAATGGATTTAATCAATAATATCTGGAGACCACCCATATGTACTTACATAAATAATTTCGACGATGATGATATTGGACAGTAAACAAACGAAATATCTAAAGCGTTCGGTCGTGCGATACATAAGCCTTGAAACTAGTTGTTAATAGTTATTTATTAGGATGTTTTCTTTGCTTTCCGTGTATCATCTGACGAGCACAAACAATAATTTACAGAAAGAAACAATATCAAATACAATGAACTTTCTGCGTGGAAATGGGAACCTGCTGATCACCTTCTAGAATTAGAGTATAAATGTATGAGTATGATCTCAGCCAAGTAAATCGTAATTGAGATTACGCACCCTACAAAAAGCAGGAGTGAAGCACCTTTAAGGTGGTGCAATGACAGTGGGTTGGGTCCATTATTTTGGAGCTCTCCAGCACCAGCACCACTGACACTTTCGGTTTGATTAGAACTTTTCTGCGTCATTTTGTGAAGTTTTATACGTTGCAGTCGTACAAAGGTCATATCTTGATCTATCCAACGTCTTATAAGGTCACCCTTCAATGCCGCCCCCACAAAAGTGTTGATCTTCTCCAGGAATAAAACACCCCTTTTCATAGCCAGAGCCAAGGGGGATTCAAAGGATGTAGCTTTCGACTCCACCAACGGGCTCCTCCCGTGTTTGTCCCCAAAATTTCTGTTAAGGACAAAAACGTAGGATGCATGCCAGCTGATGCAACAGTAGTGAGGAATGGCGATAGCTCTTGAAAAGCACTCTGTCGTCCCACTCACAAGCTCCATGGATCTGTTGATTTTAATGTAGGTTGGATTCCTTGAAGTTCTAAAGTAGTAGGATGCGGCCCCACCAAAAAACTGTAAGCCCTTTCGGTAATTGGAGGATGAGGCAAGTTCTTGAAACGATCCAGGTATCGTCTCTTTCACAGGGAAAGTGAGATAGGCAAAATATTTGGACTTGTACAGGGCCCCTGCGTTGAGAGAAAATAGAAGCCAGCAGAGACAAATAAACCTGAGGGAGTAGATTTCCGGTATTTTCCCACTCTGATCCAAAGATGAACCAATCATGAATGAGATAGATTTCGTGACTCCCCACGAAGATGAAAAACGAGAACGACCCTCATTATTATTTCCGATATTAATTGGTTGGATTTTTAACCGTGCAGGTAGAACGGCAAGTAAAATAATCAAGCTTCCCCCACTCAAGAGGATGACTAGCCAGACGCTTGACTGAAATGGCCATAGGATCGTTTTCCAAGTGAAGACTCTTGAAGGCTTTCCAGTCGAGAAGACTAATGCCACAAATTCAACAGTTGTGGAAAATTGGACCACTCTGAAGCGTTGACTCGTAACGGCGGTGACCAAGCCGATGTCTGCATCCTCATAAATGATGTCACCAATCACGCCGTTCCAGGTTCCATTTGGATAAGCTAATCCCGTACCCCCACCTTTTGCTGGAATAACTGCTAGGGTCGCGTTTACTTTGAAAGCAAATGCCTCCATGAGATATTTATACATTCCTCGAGTAAACACCAGGTTATTAGCCACATCCTTGGCAAATTCTATACGACCTGTGATTCTGGGAGTTGAAATCCGGAGAGATCTCTTGTTAAAATTACGAAGAAAATCTGGGAAAAACTTATCATTACTTGGAAATTTATGGCCATCAATACTGCTTCCCATAATCCGGAATAATTCGAATACTTGATGTGACCGACAATATTTGCAATTTGTTGTAACTTCATACTGATACTCAAATTCAAGCTTATCTTTCATCGAAATGGGATTTAAATCATTATTAGGACTAAAGTTTTGCAAACTAACTTTGCCCCTCGAGAGTATGACTTTGTTGTTAAGCTCCAATAGGACCAGCAGAATTTTCTCGCGCACTTCCTTTTCAACGATATGAGCATTATTACTCCATGAGGATGAAATCGAGTTAATAAACAGATATCTATCTGACGCTGGGTTTTGTATTAGAGTTTTCATAAATTTTTCCCATCGTGTAAAAGCTTGCTCATTCTCAGGAAGCTCCACAATACAAATGGAGCAAAATCCACCCCTTCGATTTTGGGTTACGGAGTCTGAAATCAGTTTTTTTTTCCATTTAGACCTTCCCGTAATATTCTGCTTCCTCGAAAACCCGCGTTCTACGTAAGTCAAGTGCGGATTCCCCAAGGTTTGGCCACTTATCACTGCCCGTATGTCTCCGGAAAAATTATCACCCTCATCGATATGAACCAATTTTATTGAGTATTTTGAGGATGAAAAGAGTGCAAAGTAAACTGTACAGTCGGGTCCTTGGTTTTCTAGGAAGGTTTTAATAAATGTGCTGAATTCGCTACGGATGTTAGATGCCCTTGACCTTGAGTAACCAAACCCAAGTAATAAGAAGATTAGTTTTAGAACTGTACACGTATTTCTAAACTTGATGATCATTTTGTTGTCCACGCTGTTTTGTTCTAGCTTACGAGAGCTAACTACAAACTAGTAAGCAAACTTTTATAAGACGAAGAGTTTCACTTTTGCAGTTTAAAAATGAATGTTGCGTTGTTTGTATGTTTGAACGTATGTGTAACTGGAAAACTTCCAAAATGAAGTAAAAAGAGACTTCGAGACTTGTTGATGTCGTAATGTGTCAAGTACTGTCAAGTATTTGGTGAAGAGGTTTAACTACTATATTAATGTCTGAGGAAATCATTTGTTATTCAATTACACTAAATACTCACAAAGACTGACACTGGGTCCACATTCCACATTGACAAGATACACAACGAATAGCCTTATATATAAAGCTGATAAAAGAGAGATAATTAACAAATTTCAGGAAAAAGGGATTTGCATTCTTTTTGGAACAGGTACATGCTAATTTTGTCTGTACTCTTCGCTTATACTGAATTTTCCGTTCGAGGTCACACGGGCCACGAGGTAGCCCTTTGGTTTGTTTAACTATTTAATTAGTAATTATTATTTTCGTCTGAATCTGATACGTTGATAAGCGCAAACCTTATTAAAATAGTCGAAGATGGATTTTTTATTCATTCATGACAAATTACCCAACGGAAGGATAACAAGGCAAAAACCTAAAAATTTTTCTTATTTTACTTTACATACATTGCTACTACTATGTATGTTGTATTTTGCGTTGCACTGGAACTGGCAAATAGCGCCATGCCATCTGGACTCATAACTTGATATGAATCAGATGTACCTAGTAACCTTCACCTGGATGGAGAAAAAGTACAAGTTTTGCAGAACGATGCATCATCCTACCCTCCAGTTACATATGCAGTTAATGCAACTGTCCCATATTTTGATGAAATAGGATGATCGGATGCGTGGTCAGCTGTCTGGTCTCAAAAACCGACTTAAGTAAGGCAATTAGATATTAAGGTAGTATCAATTTGATGAGGTAACTCCAATTCAACTACAGTAGCAACATCGGCACCCAACCAATATCAGTCACCCAACTTATTAATAATTATTACATATTTGCGCATCATAATGATACGGAGTGCTCTCCGAATTCTCCTGACTATACACACCATCTGCATAAATTATGCCTAAAAAATAATTACATTTATACTTATACACGTGGCACTATTTAAACGGTTTTTCCTCCTTTCGTAATAATATTATAGGTATTTATGTATTATGAATGTGACCCTTGCTGCAGCTTTTACCCACATAGTAATACTTTAGTAGCATAATCTTGCAGTCACGTAAATTACAAAATTATGCATTTTATGCATCTATTTAAGAAGTATTATTAAGCTGACGCAGGCGAAATCATAATATAATACGATATTTGACAAGAAGAAATATGTATGATTATTATCAATGTCAAGGTGACTATACTACTATGGGTGCTATAGTGCTATGCTAGGAAGCTATTGCGAAGCACATTACTATTACTATCGTATGGTATAATTAAAGGATATTACCTATATAATATTATTTTGACTTTACAGTCCAGTCTAGTGTTGTAATTTGTGCACAATGTTAGTTTGTTCTTGATTTCCTTATGGGATTTAACATTGGAAAATGTTGAAGAACAATTGTGCACAGTCACAGATTGTTCTCCTATGTTAAATCCCATAAGGGAAAAGAACAATTGTTAACAAATTACAACACTAGTCCAGTCGAACCTGTGAATACCGGCCTTCCCAACACCGGCCAATTCGATTTACCGGCCAGTTTAAAAATCCCCGTCAATATTACTATGCTTGTAATGCTGAAATACGCCGATAAACCGGCACTCGATATAATGGGACGCTCGATAAGCCGTCCAAAAAAATAAAGCATATTTTTTCCTATTGCCGGCCGTTGATTTAATGTAGGATTAAACTCCATATATGTACGTCCACAAGAAATTCTGTAGATAAGAGATTTTAAAGATACAAAAGCATTACATTCCATTTTGTGCTTTAGAAGAATGTCTTCAAAGCAAAGCTTAATATATCATGACTAATTCCACAATACTTTAATTTAAACAATAACTAAACACTAATAATTTGATTCAACTATTAAACGAGAAGTGACTGTTTTGGAAAAATTTATTTTTTCTGATATTTGTTTCTACCTATCTACATAATTTACCGGAATTTTGAAATTTCTGCAATACTGCTATAAATCCATCAAGTTATATATCATTAGAAAGGTAATCACTAGTAGAATTCAAATAACGGAATGCGCCGCCTCCACTATAACACAAAGTTTTCAAGATAACGGTGTTTTAATTTTTAAATTTCACTTAAAACGTGTTGTATGGGCCACAATAAAAAAAACAAATGGGGTCTCTTTATTTTTAAAGATCTTTCAAATGATATATCACTCGCTAAAATCCGTTAACTTTTTTTTAATTTCAATTATTTTTTTTCAAACCCATTAAAAAAATATTAACTATTTTGCTAGTAACGCAAAGTTATTCAGCTCCGCCTAATTGTTACCGTTCCAATGATATATCATGTTAGTGTAAGTTCATTGAGTTACCGGTCGAAATCTTCATTTAACACAATATTTAAAGTTTTGGCGGGAAATTCAAAATTTCAAATTCTAAATTTTTGGTTTTATTGACATTATAAAAATGCCTGTACGTAAATCAGCACAGCTACCCATTTAACAGCTTCCTCCCCTAATTTACAATCTATAAATTGTCATTTAAAATTTGGCGGCAAATTCAAAATGCTGATTTTGCTGTTAAGGCTGCCATTAAACAAGGGCTTTAGTCCTTGCTTTATATTTATTATAGCACACATTTGGACATGCTTTGTACTTTTCAATATTCAAAATACAAAGCGTTGTGTAGACCATAAGGTCAAAATGACTTCTTTGAACAAATTCATACATTATCATTTTGGTCAGTATCTGTATAATGGCCCAACTTTAAACAGGTCAAAATCACACGTTCCCTTCAGGAGCCGGCATATCGAGATTCGACTATAATTTGCTTAATTTAGTTTACCTCCTTAATAACCCCATAAGTGAAGTTCCCCGCGTAATCTTATAATAATGAAGCGAAGTTTCTGCCCTTATTATTATTATTTCCACTTAAGCACCACAGTCATTGTATATTTGATATTAATATTAGAAATTAAACCAACGACCCTGCCTGCTGATATGTCATATGATGTAAGTAACCTAGCGGTAGAATGTAGAACTCGCTCTCCGAAAAATGATGGACCGAGCCCACCGAGCCCTTGTAGTCGATGGGTAGATTCACGATTTATTGCAATAATAGCTACAACGTCACTGGAATGCCTGATCTCTTTCTCAGAATAATTGAAACTGGATAATAACCTCAATAAAATATACGAGAGATGCAATAATGACACTACTATACACTGATGAAGGAAACACGAGATTAGCTAAACTAAATGCAGGCTCGCCAAAACTGTCTTCGTTCTCGTTGACATTCTCATGTAGAGCATCACTATTGGGACCCTGCTGATTGCTATTGACTGGTTGATTTGAATAGTCACTTCCAGAGTCGTACTCAGCCCCGTAGTCAGTTTGCGGAGGTCGTTGTCTGGATGGAAACTGAGATTCTGGAGCTCCGTAGTCCGTTTGTGGAGGTCGTGGAGGTCGCGGTGGTCGTGGTCGGGGTGGATAAAGAAATTCCGGAGCCCCATTTGCATAATCAGATTGAGGAGGTGGTCGCGGTCGTGGTTGTCGTGGTGAATAACGTGATCCGTAATCATTTGATGGAAGTTGTGGTGACGGTGACTGGCCATAGTCGGTATCTGCCAATGATGGCGATGGCTGATCCACAATGGGACCACCCTCAACATTAGAATCCATCTCGTTACCTTCAGTTTCAAAGGGGGCCGTGTCGTCTACGGGGAGACTCGCACCGGTCTTCTTTAAAATATACTCTTCAATGAGGGATGGAAGTCTAAGTTGTAAGTCACTATACACCATTTGACCAAGTAAATCTTCCAGAATGGCGTGTTTCATATTTTCTACTACATGGGGTGGCTGAAAGGAAAAACGATGTGTCATTAGGAAATATTAGATTTATCATGGCTTGGACATTTCATTGTGAATGGTCACGAAAAAATTTGCAGCTGTATGTAACTAGTTGATTTTTAAGTAGAGATGTTTAAATCAAATATTTGAGCCTCCAGGGTTTTCTTCTTTTAGATATGTTAAGGCAAAACTTACAGGCCACAGAGGCTCCCACTCAGGTTTAATGACTGGCCAGTCTGATTGACGACGCAGTCGGTTTCGGTGACGATGACCGTAATGTTTACTGTCATAATCAGAGTCAGTGTCAGGTATGGAAAACTTTGAAAGTCGACGTTGCCTGCTGTAACCGTATCCATGTGCGGAAAATGGGGATAATCTGAGTAAAATGATGGCCAAGCATAAAAACTTCATTTGGTTCAAGAAATGTTATTTATTTCGAAATGTCACACTTTCGGTTTCGGTTTCGGAAATTCCGTTTTTTTGAATATTGAGCTTGGGATGAATGACAGATGGAACATTTTGTCTGGTCGTCGTCGTCATTTAAAAAGTTCTACAACTTTTAATACACCGTTTTTTATAATGTCCTGTATCTCATGGTATTTTTGTAGTGCTGTAACTTTGTGCTGACACAGTCGTGTCCTTCAGTCCTATATTATATAGTATACTGTAGTATGTAAGTAGGTGCTGGTGTTGACGGTAAAAATAGTGTTACTTTATGTTGTCACGTATTTTTTTACGCTACGCATTATTACGTAACGTAATAATTTTTAAGGTTTACAAGCAACTTGTAAATCACAAGCATAAGCAACGCTTTTTATTATTAACTTAAAGTAGTCCAGCTATATACGATCAGGAATCAGGAATACTCAAATCAAACATCAAACCATACAGGTTTATAGTTGGAGGATTTTTTGAAGGTCCGTGTTTTGAAGTTAGTATTAAAAGAATGATAAAAACTTGTATTAATTAAAAATTACATTAATAATTTTATTTTTATAATATTATTGCTGCATTATTAATGAAATAAATTTAATAATATTAAAATAGGGAGGGACAAAATTATTACGATTATAATTATTTAGAATTTTATTCTTTACATTTAAGAATAAAAGTTTACACGTTTACAAACTGACTGAAAGTTCTAGAGATTGTGGTAACTAACGACGATTTTTAAGAAACTTGCTTTAATTAAGACAAGAAAGACAATTTTGACACAATAATAATAATTATGAATTCAATTAAAAAATGAATTCGTGAGAAAGGCGTCACGCGTCACCCACTTACTGGTGCTAAAGCGGCTCGTTTGTTGATGTCAGCATCACGATTTTTATTCTCTCCCCGAAGCACCATCCCTTGGCAAGCGGATAAATGAGTTGTTTTCAAAGGGACATCCTCTGCTGACATAAACTGGAAAGAAATGAATTTAAATATTGTATGTTTACATTGTGCAATTTTATAATTTCTGTATAATTATTACGTGACTGTCATATAAGCGCGATAATTATTATTGCTCTATATTGTAAAAGAAATAGATGCTTTTGCGTTTGTTTTTTACAAAGAACAATTGGTTTTTAAATGTAAGCTTTTATAAACTTATATTCATATTATTTTACTTTAGTATAATGTATAACTTTTTCAAACCTGGAATAGAAGCATTCTCCGATTTCTATTTGAAACATTTGGATAAGATCCATGAACGAGTAAATAAGAGAAAATTAAAACTTGACCTTTCTTTGCAAGTACGGGCACTCCCTTTTGCAATGAAAATTTTTCCTAAAAAAAAAATAATTTTATATTATCAAAATATTTTTTTTTAAATAAAGGTAATACTTGCGCACAGACAGAGCATACAGACGGGAAAATTCTATTGCTTTTAGTACGGCGTAATACAGATAATACCCCTTCATATTAATTCAATCTGATCTCACCTGATCCACATGGAAATGCGTTGGAACAGTGGATTTATTTTCCAAGGGGCCCAGTTTATGAGAGCCTGGGAAAATAGCAAGTCCTCCATTTTCAGGATCACTATCGTCCAAGTGAATGAAGACGGCAACCATTGAGTCATTTTTATACGGGAAGTAATGATAATCCTTTGTACATACACGCATAGAACGTCATGTAATACAGTCACAATTACATAAGTACACAATACTTTCCCAAATTATTTAACCTTAAATTAGCTCTAGAATCTAGAATATCCGAATACGCCATTACAAATAAGAATATGTTTACCTGGTGCGTTGGGAAAGGAGATCCAATCTCCGGTGGTTTTATATGTGCCTTTGTATGATGCAAAAGTATATTTGGTGATTTAATAAGTTCCGAAGTAGCGTCCAGTAAATTCTTATTGAACAGCATTTTTGTGAAGGTGGCTGAGTGACATTGTAAATTATGGATGGCCAGCACCTGAGGATTGTGACATGCAATTCATCTAATAATTACGGGTATAACGGCGACTATATAGTCAACAATAATATGTTATTCAAATAAAACATTAAAAAGAATACAATTTTAATAATGTAATCTTACTTTAGTTTCGCTTTTATTTTT
Source organism: Dicyrtomina minuta (assembly GCA_949802685.1). Lineage (NCBI taxonomy): Eukaryota > Metazoa > Arthropoda > Collembola > Symphypleona > Dicyrtomidae > Dicyrtomina > Dicyrtomina minuta. The sequence continues at coordinate 73,428,873 of OX461808.1, read as the reverse complement.
AGTATTCCATTCGCCTGACCAAGTCGCCTCTAGATTTGTATTAGATGCGACATTAGTAGCAAACAGTGTATCGTAGTCCTTGGAACATTCTTCGATTTCCGCCTCTGAGTATACATTGTCCAGCAACAAAAAACCCTTCTCTTTATAAAAAGACTTTTGTTCGTCAGTCAGGTACATTATTAGCACAGAATGGGATCAAGAATTGAGTCAAATCTATACATAAAATTTCAAACAATCAAATGACGCTTTTACAGTCAAGTCAGATTTAATTAATTCTATTATAAGCTATGTTATATGTTATATTCCGTTAGAAGGACGGGCCGATTTAATATTGTCGATAATATCTTTATAGTACAAATATTTCCGCTTTATATTACTTTTCTACACAAGACCAGCGAGAGATAAAAAATATGATAATTAATAAGAATTTTACAGGAACTTTACTTAAATGATGCGCGAAGACGTTTTGAAGACGTGTAAGACGAAGACAGATATGCAAAGCAACCGGATGCAGTGCAGTGCAACCAATTTGACATGCAATGATTGCGGTTGGCAATAGAGCTTCGGGAATTTTTTTTCCCGAGAGCTCAGCAGCAATTTAAATGTAGACGTAATTAATTGTGGTTTGAGTTTAAAAATAAGTTAAGCAGTATTAACTTTATTCGTTAATACTGCTTGCATTACAGAAAGTTGCCAAAATGAAACACAGTACACGGATCAAGGGACTTGGTACATACATTTCGAATGCTCTTTCTTTGGTTAAATATACACAACGTAATCGATACTAAATATTGTTATTAAAAAGATTAATATAAATGCTTATAAAATAATAGTACATTGCATATACAGCTATACGTAGATAAAATAATTATAATACGAGCTGACCTTCTTGCTATATACTACATAGTCTAAAACTTTCTATATGATACAAATAATATGATCTATAATATATATTATATATCATATTATTTTTATTTTAATAGTTCACAAACAAGGTTAAAAATTGACGCAATCCCAGAGCAAAATCCAAAGCTTACACAGTCTTTGACTTGACCTCTTGCCCTCTGACCTTGAAGTGCTCATTCAGTTTTATTTGAATTTCTTAAATTACAACAGAGCTCCGCCTTTTTTACATACGTGTAGAACATGTAGCCTTCAATTACTACACATATATTATGGCATGCATCTAAAATTACTTCACAGATGCTGTCCATATGACCCGTGTAAATAAGTAAGAATGACAACAGGCATTCATTTATCTAGAAACTAATACTGTATATAATGGTTAAAGTGTTTGTTCTGGCTTTTATTAAGTAATTTATTTTACTGCTTGTATGTGTGTCCATTTACTTTTGCATTGCATTACCAAGTCTGTATACCTTGAAATGATTTATGTACTGTAAAATCGATAAATTTATAGTGAGATATTTCGAGCTTGCTTGAAAGACTATTTGTATGCATTTAATTTACTTCTTTGTAATGTAATAAATTGTATTAATTGGCATAATAATTTTAATAATATCGGCACGTTTTATTATATTTTGAGAATCGACCGCCTTGACTTGTCGTCAGAGAGAAAAACAGCACTAACTGTCCTTCAACCAGGGTAGTAAATCCAAGGGGTCGTCCACAAACGATGTCACGGATAGGGTCAATGGGTCTGGGTGGGTGTAAGGCAGACGCCCAGATATGTTTCATTCCTATGCTTTATCCATATGTTTCATCCATATGATACATCTCTACTATATTTTGGAATTTTGGACAATTTAAAAGCGATTTTGTAAGTAAAGTAACCTTATTTGCCTATGCGTCCATTGATGACAACTTCGCTTACCGAAGAATTGAAGAAGAAAGCGGCAGGCTAACTAATTGTCAGCAGCATTTTACAGTGCGACGAATCCGATGATGATTTTGAGTTAGAAAATACAGAGTCAGAAGATCCCACTGCTTTTGAAATGTCAGAAATGTTGCAGAAATCTCTACAATTATAAATATCTCTACAACATTAGCTTACATACTTGTGTCTCACCCAAATTAAGACAAACTAACCAACATAACTGACTTTTTAAAATTATTTACTGAAGTACCGCTACATCTATTAATTAACGATTGATTCACGCGGTTGTAAATATCTTGACTTTCTTTTAACTTAAAACTAAAAACTTCAATCGTATCAAATTTTCAATCTTCAACTTACAAGGAAAATCAAATGGTTAAATAGTTAATTAAATAGTTAAAACCGCCAAAGGGACAGATTTGGCCGGTCCCACGAAGTCCATTGCGCATGGAATTTACTGTACATCATTTATGGACGACCCCTATGGTCCCTACTTATACCTATACTTAAATAACTCGTGCTAGGCATGCATGAAACAGACACATCTCATTTCTAATCATTTTAATTGAGAAATCCATAATATTATCTACTTTACTGTCAGTTAGACCAAGTCAACTTGGAATTTTATGTGTTCGTCCATCTCCATCTTCATAGCAGTATAGCATAATAGAAAGCAAAACAACGTTAGGACATACCGAGTCCCCTATGCTATAGCTAGCTTATAATATCTACATAATTTATGGTAATCATTCATGACATATATCAGAGAAGTAGATATTTCGGATTTGTCATCTCAACAAATTATTAATAGATATGATATTTGACGTTGACCTTATGGGGCCTATATGATATACGATATTCTCTGATATGCTGTCAATGCTGTAGCTGACCGATGATGTCATTAACATTTAGGGAAAATTCTGAGAATAATATCACTCTGACTGAGAAGGAACCGTCAACGCGTCATTTGATTGGCATGAAATGATTAACTATTTTATCTAAGACGTTATGTATTAATTACTATTATAAATAGCATCAAAACGTACTATTTCACTATTCAGTACTTCCATAATATACGAAACTGGAAATATGCATATACTGGAGCTGGTGCGCAGCAACTGCTATTTTTTATGGCTACAGAACAGATAATTATACTTCGTATCTTTATGTATAATTTTTACGTGTGGCATTTATGTATGGATCAAACGTTTACAAATCAGCTTTTACCTCAGAAAACTATGTATAAAACTTGTATAACCTTAATGACTATACGGATAGGAGTATAGGAATGACGTCGTTTCTAGACATGACACCAAATGTTTGCGTATAAATATATCCAACCAAGGAGATTCATTTAATTGAAGCTACTTAGCATTAGCCGAAGAACAAGACCAAGGAACAGTTCACAATCAGCCAGGCAGACGCAGTAATTATCCGAAATTCGATTCAAAATGCGAAATCTAATCCCAACTGTTGTTTTCATCCTTTGTTTGCAAGGGTATGGACTTCCCAAAGTTGAGGCTGCTCAAGGATATAATCTAACATTTAAGCTGTCTGCCATGTGAGAAAAATATTTATTTATCATTTCAAGTAATATTTGTACAATCATTTGACCATAGCATACAGCATACTCAAAATTCAATTTTAATATAAATATGAATTTATTATTAAATCCTATTGTAGAAAATTGCTTCTTGTCCTATTGTTTCAGCCATTTACCCACACAAGATGACTTGTCAGCCGCAGACGCCTTCGTAAAGTTGTACAGCTACACGAGTAGGAATGGAAGTGCAACGCTTCCTGAGGATGAGCTGGAGTTGACTAGATTTGGAACTACTGATCGGACCTACAACACTGAAAATCCGGAATGGTCCCAAGTATTTTGGTTTTGGTATGAAGCAGGAACGGGTCAGGTATGTAAATATTGAATACATTAATGCATCAATTAAGAATCATCATAATTTGTTGCGTTTAAGCATAGCTTCCACAACAAAAACCCTGGAAAGTTGTTTAAACAGTATCCTATCAGGACTATCGAGTTAAGGCGCTTAAAAACCTCCTTATTAGGGTATAGTAATTTTACGGAATCATTTATTTTGTGTGTGGCTTGCAGAAATTTTTCTTCAAAGTAGTTGATCATGACGTCATGAATTATGATGATGAGATTGGGAGGACACATGTGAATGTAGATGACTTGGTGTCCCACAAGGGAAATTTCTATGCCAATCTGAGCGCTGGTGGATCTTTGATCATCAAAAAAACCCAGCCCATCACTTTCAGAATCAAGGCCTCGTAAGCACTGCGTCTTGGCCTTGGGCCTTGGCCATTTGACCTAATATATAATTTCATAAATAATTCATCAGATAATTAATTGTATAGGCAATTGTATTAACCGATAATATTAATAATTTTTCCAGAAATGTACCAGCTAAAGACAGAATGTGGGGTTATAATGGTTTGAGTGATCCTTACGTGGAGTGCTACTACCGAAAATCTGGAAGCAACGAAGAAAATTTATTCCATACCACACCCGTCATCTCCGACGTAGAGAATCCAGTCTGGCCGGAACCCATCGAATTCGGTCACTATCAACCCGGAAGGTTTCAAACTATGTACTTCAAAGTGTACGATCATGATGCTTTCAGTGCTGATGATTTTATCGGGGATGCTCTTGTGGCTGTGGATGACTTGACCAAGCGACGAGGATCCACTACAATTGAACTTCAAAGAGCTACTGGTAGACCAAGCCTGACTTTGGAAATTATTTAATTCAGAATTTAATAGTTCAATTATTACGTCTTCGGCAAACACAAATAATAATACATAATTTTATTATATTGTGTTTTCTTAAATCCTACTTCACACGTGGGTGGATTATTATAATTATTATTACTGCTACCGCAATTATTTACTTCCTAATTTTCTCTTTGGTGATAATAATTAATTTTGTGAAAACTCTACTGAGTGTGTATACTTAAACAACTTTTTAGAGCAAATAAAAACAGTTTACATATCTACTCCAAAGCGAATCTTTAGCATAAAATAGTTCAGTGCATGCTCAGAATAACGAGCGCCATATTGTGGACAAGACCTACTTAATAATAAATTATATACGATGTCAACATCACAAATAAAACGCCAACTTCAGCTCATAATAATTACTAAATCAATAATAGTTTGAAATTTTTCCACACTACCAATATTTCCCTCAAGTCAAAACGTTCTCCGTTGAAACTACTTAAATTACTCCGTTATTAATTTATGATAGCATTAGTAAAATAACATTACTGTATATTTTACCTACTTGTATATAATTATTGTGTATATTAGGTATGGTGGCTACTTTTACTCTTTTACAACATTTTTCCACCGTATGCGTGACAGAGTAAATAAATAGTATACGTGAGTAAATAATAATTATATTCTTAATTAATTATATATATTATTATGTAATAATGACATGCCAGCCAGACAATTTTAATAGTAAAAAAGTGTGTTGTGAGTGTGAGTGCACAAGACAAGAGGAGATTAAACGGAGCCGGAAAAATTTACTTAAGGGGGCGTATGCTGTGGTTGAGCAACCCCTCTCAAAAAATAATAAAATATGCAAAATACGAGAAATAGGCCATCGCAGAGTGGAACTTATCATAATTTATACGCAGAATAAATTCTTAACGGCGTCAAGTTTTAGCGATTTTTGGAATAAGGGATATAGTATTTATTACAAAGTTATCATTATTTAATTTATATACCTTCTTCTAATTTCCGAATACGTAATCGGATCTAATTTATTAAATTCCGATTGTTGGTTGGACGGATTTTACTCACACTGACTCAATGACTGACAGCGTTGAAAAGTGCAATACAAAGGGGTGCATGGTAATCGGCAGTATGGGGGGGGGGGGGCGAATGGGCAGTGAATTAACGCATATCTTATCGGCAGTACAGTGTTTGCGGCAATGGGCAGTGTAAATTAAATGTACACAATAGGCAGTATGAAATTTGAAATTGAACTTTTATTTTGACTAAATATTTTGGTAATACTTAGGTGTCATATTAAATGAAAAGTAATGAATTAAGACGAAAAAAAAATAGAACTTAAGATGAAGTAAGATGATACAAAATAAAAAATACTATTGTCGAATAAGTGGTTGGCGACTCGCATTTGTAGGTCTTCCCCGTTTCCTTCGTTGTAAATCAATCCTCGCGACTTTCGCTGCCAACTAAAAATTAGGTTCTTCTTAGCTGCTAGACCATAAATGTGCTTGCAAACATATTTCTTTAAAAATGACGGGCATGAGCATGTAGATTTCTTCCACTCAGAGTAGTCAAAGTGTAGAATGTAGGCCGCAAAGTACTGAGTTTCAAAACTGGAAAATGATTGGTACCTACGTTGCATCTGCTTTATAATGGATTTTATAATCCTACCTCCAGTTGAAGGTTGCACGTACAAAACAATAGTAAACTGAAGTAGTCACCGATAAATCCCCGAAAGTTGACGTGTTGGAATACCTCCTCTTCCACTTATCTGCAATACTTTTCTGAGCGTCATTTAATGATTCGTAAGATTTGACAAGCTTCCAAGTATTAACTGTCTTGAACCTAGACGACGCCTGTGAAGACATGTTGTACTGACAGAATATAGAAACGGACTGAGAAAAAGCTTGACTGAAAAGCCATACATCTGTTACGTAAACTCATTCAAATTCACATTTGTTTAGTCGTGATGCATTAGTTATGCAAAACGTATGACAAGGAATAAGAATTTTCAATACTGCCAATAACCGCAAAATAAAGAGCAATTTTGTGATTTTTTTTACGAAATTCGACTATACTGCCAATAGCATTGTTTTTAAATAACTGCCAGGTTACTGCCGTTACCCTTTTTGGGACTGCCCATTACCTTTATGCCAATACAAAGACAGCAAATTTAAATGACGTAGTTCAACGCCGTCTCATGAATTTCTGCTGCTCCAAGATTTTCCAGTCGATGCCCCATCGCAACCCTTGAGCATAGGGTTTTGTAAGTGCCTCATTACCAACATAGGGACAAAATTTCGAACAAATAGATCGAAATTTTGGTAAAACCTACATCCAATATTTTCAAATTTTTGAGTACATCATACATTTGCCTAGGCACTCCAGAAGAGATATTCCGTATTTTCGTTTTCATTTAGATGCAATTAACCACCAAACACGGGAGGAATCTACGTTCCCCATATAATCGCTTGTTAATTTTGACCATTTTTAACTTTAGTTAGTGACCAAAATAAAAATGATTTTTGGGATTTCGCTTCCCAGATGCCTAGATATGACATCAGACAACATGGAAAAAAAGTTACAAAGTCATATCTATTGGTTTGATGCTAGTTCTATTTGCGCAAAACACAGCATACGCGCCCTTAACACTGCGGGAATTGAAATTGTAGTATTTAATATTTCCTTCAGTTAGTTTTTAACCCTTTAACGGCACGCAAACAAAACTGTATCGTTTCGTTGATCTTGCATCTCTATGCTTATTTTTGTTGTGGACTATCAACTATCACTGGGATGGAAGATGGAACTGCGGGAAGTGTTCTTCTCGTTGAATCTATTCAGTACTCCAAAGAGGACGAGGAGTGCAGTGGACAGACGGGAGTCACGGGAGACTTTTGGCATTGATTTTTCAGCACTGAAAAGTCAAAACGGGAACTTTACATACTATTTCTTGCCCTGTTGTTCAGTCCCCTGAACTGCCCTGTGTTTGTGTTGTGATTGTGACTGTCTGGCTATCTACAGTCGGCTGTCGGATTTATTTTGCTTTTGTACCGGTGTTTATCATACTCTAATTTAATTAAAATATCACTTGGAGTTTCACTCTGGCAGATAGATACTTTTTTATAGACAGTTTTCTACTAAACCAGTTTACAGCAGCTTGCTAATAAATGATTGGCACTGATGTACTATACATACACTCCTGCTGACTTTTGTTCCTTAACCCCAAAATCAGTGTGCAGTTACATATTATATAATACTGATATATGTAATTTTTTCATTTGTTGTCAAAAAGAAAACAATTTACACTTAAACTGTTATTTACTGTTTACCACTATTTATGTAGTGTCACATTGTCAATAATATTTGTTGGGTGTTGAAACTTTGTTGTAACTAATGGCTAGCAGAAGCAACAGTTAACAATGCTTTGACCTTCAAAGCTCACGTATATTATTATCATTAGCATTTAACTGACTGCTTGTAAGATAAGCTGATATCGATACCGATCCGATCCCTTTGACCACCTTGAAGTGTGTGTTCTTGTTCTCACAATATACATATATTAGATAATTTTCGGTTTTTCACGTCCGAGTTTTAAATAGAATGAGGCATCGACTGATACTCGCAGGTGTCCTAGTGCTACTTGCTTTATTACTGATGTACAAACTTGTACAGCTGAACAGGTCGGAGTCTGGAACTAGCAGTAGCAATCTGGAGAATGAACATGAACTCTTGATGGTTTCCAAATCAAATTTTGTAAGCACAAACATATAATTAAATTTGTAAATTAACATGTAAGTACAATCTATGGTCTCATAGGTGTAGGTCACCAAACCCGGGTGGGTAGGCAATTAATGTGTGACATTAATTATACTATTATAAGATAATAATAAATTATATAACTGTGTTTTTATAGATGAAAACGTCAACTCCGTTATTGAGAATTAAAGTTTTCTATGAAGTATTGTGTCCAGATTCTAAATACTTCATTGTGAAACAATTGTATCCAGCTTGGTTGAAATTAAAATCTACAAATTCCACACATTTAATTCAATTTCAATTAATTCCTTGGGGGAAAGCCAGCGCAAAAGTAAGTTAAGCTGCTCATTAGTCTGTGCATAAGTATGAAGTTTCAAAAATCATGCAACATTTTGTTTTATTGTTTCGCGAATATTTTTATAGCGGCGTGGAAATCATGTAACATAACCTGGTACAAGTCTTAATTAAATGAATATAGCCATGCGTCTGTAATTACTTAATGCTTATTGCAGATAAGAAGTGGAAAATACATATTTAATTGCCAGCATGGGGAAGAAGAATGCAAACTAAATCGTATTCATTCCTGTTTATTGGATAATGAGACGATAATGTTTGAGACAAAATTAGATATGATTAAATGTTCTATATCAAACCCTACTGAGACGAGTTCTTGTGGACTCTTGGACTGTTCTAATGGCGATCAGTTACTCTATGCAAATGGACAACTAACTAATTCAGATCTAGGAAATATTGACTTTGTCCCCACGATTACCGTTAATGAGGTAATTGTAATATTAAGAAATTCATTGCATTAAATGATTATTTTACTTCTGGCTATTATACTCAATCCAAAGAATCGTTTCAATCATGTGAAATAAGTGTAAATTAATTTTTTTAATTACTTTAGAGTCCAGATAATCAAAGCGAACTGCTGAAGAATTTTTATGGCGAAATTATTCAGAGACTGAAGACCTTGGCATAATTTACAGTTTCTGCTGAATTTTCTAAAATTAGGCGGCACATGTTGCATTTAGTTCCATAAAGTATAATGTACTGTTTTTGTTTACTATTTCTTAATCGGCACGTTAGGTAATTAGTAATAATTAGTTTAACACTTTTGGACTTGAAATACTTTTTACACATTTACACTACCTTAAGTGTTGTAAAGTGTAATAATATTACATATTTACTAAGATGTAGTTAAGTACTTACCTTATAATATAGTCATATGTTATGAAACCAGTGAGCAGCTCTAGAATTTAGTACGGAATTCCTGTAAAATTTTTGTAATCTATGAAACTCTTAATCAGAAGCGCAGATGCTTTTATCATGAAAACTCACACCTCTCAGTAGTTCAAAAATTTTACAAATTTTTCTTTATTACAAAAAATTTAATCTAAGTCGTACAAAATTTGATTCCAAGGCTTGATTTCTTATGTGTAGTGTTACACTAAGTAATAATAATTATTTTGTCGTATTTATTATTATAGACTATGTTTAATTCTTTATTTAATATGTAATAATAAATTATTACACGACGCTTATTGAAAGATGGTCAACTATCAAGTATTACAAAGTGTCTCATAAATTGTAATATTGTAAGTCACACCTCTGTTTCTGTTGTCTAAATACTCTGCTTTACGATTCCACAAAAATTACCTGTAATTTAGTTATTTCTCTTTTAATTGTTAATATCTACATCGAGATAATCAATTGTACATGACGAAATTTTTTACCATTACGATTACGATCACGCAAAATAATAAAACTCTTTTACTGTAATGATGATACATTTAATAACCGTCAGACTACTTCTACTAGAACTGCGTTACTCCAGAATGCACGAATTAGATTTCTGCATGGAAAATAAATTATTTTAAGAAAATCAAGCGGTACAACATCAATATCGACTTTTTAAGAAATTACAATATTGGTGATCGAGCATGTGTCGAATGATATGACAGGTTACAAGTAATGTAATTACTGTAGCTAATAATCGTAACAAATATTTTGTCAACACGACTGTTTTAACGTGAAAAGTATTCAGTTATTTGTCATTCGCAAGTACTTTTCGTACTAGCTACACGTCGATTGCACTTTTACTATAAAGCTTTTATCAACACTACCTTAATTTGTTTTTAAAAAATTACTCTAAATTCTACTCAGGTTTAACAAATAAATAATGGTTATATAATGGTTGTAATTCTAAGAAAGTTTCATGGGAATTACTGATGTTGGTACGCAACTATTACAAGTAATTTAATATAATATGATGAATAGAAATAATTCCTTCATAATACAATAACTATTGTTGTGAATTCGTAAGTCGTAATAATTAATTAATAGTTAAGTTGTACACATGATAACCGTATCGTATCGTTAATACGCAATAACTGTTATTACAGCATTTTATAGTATAATTAATGATAGGAATACAACAATTAGGAATAAATTGAATAATTTAAAAAAATTTCATCAGTCTTAAAATTATTAATCCATATAACATATAAATAAATACCTCAACTATAACGATCAAAAAGTATTATAATAAATTATAATAAAGTTGAACTCATTCTACATATTTGTATGACCGCAAATATAAATAATTGTATTGAAAAATACACACTCAAACCCAGAAAACTTATACACCATTTCAAAACACGTACCCTATATAAGAATAAACTGACATTTCAAAGATACATTTCGAGGGTAAACCAAAACTAACAAGCATCGCTCACGGCACGAGTATAAATAATGATGGCTTCAAAAGTCTTTGTAATTTGTATTTTTCAAATTTCCTTCCACAATAACTATCAAGAGTATCGAAATATCGAAAACACGGTTTCGATTTCACTCTGCATGTTATATATTTTCGCACTTTTGTTTGCGAGCATAAAATGTGTAGTGTAATATAATATCGTCGATTGGAATTGGAAAATCTTTTGTTCATCGAGCACGTTTGTGAGATAGAAAATGCGAATTATTACGACTTCTACCGAGAAAGCGAGTACAACAATAAAACAAAATTAAGAAAATCAGAAAATCCAATAAATTTCTCGAGTTTTGATTTTGTCTTTGTACGTCTTTTACAACCTAAGTAACGAAACTAATATATAAATCTTCACACACACGAGCAAAACCGACCGACACGCAATTAAAAAATATTACCGACAGTATAAAAATTGTAAATACTGCATACACACCATTATATTTGTTTACACCTGTCTCACGAAACCACACAGTAATTTGATTCAATTTTTTCATAGATTTTCGAGAAGACATTGTACTTTAAATAATTGTGTAAGAATTGTCTATATTGTATAAAGTAACTCGCAGTACCATTGATATTTTGAGTTGATGGAATGCACAAAAGTTTTTCAATTCTTTTGGATTGTTGTACACTATTACAATAATTTAAAAATTCCAAATATTACACAATACTTTCAATTATTCCTACTGTCTTAATTTACTATATATTATTATGTTCTGATTCAGGAGAGTAAATAGCCTCTGGAGAATGAACAAGATGATTTCCATCATTTGTTTCATACATATCCTTTCAACTTTCTGATTTATCCTAAAACTTGTGTAGATTGTATATCGTGTAGAATATAATATATTATAATATGAATAGTTAAATCTAATATTTATTATTATTATGTACTTACTCTTCCCTACATTAGATTGTAAGATTTGTCAAGTTCACAATAGTTCACATTACTTTTTTACTTTTACAATTTTTACTTTCCAATACATGGAATCCCACTGTCACATCACATTTATTATTATTATTATTTAAACGTTCGAATAAATTATTAACTGTACAATCCTGAATATATAGTGTAAGGATTTCACAGCTCATGAATTTTTATCAAATCCTCCGTTTAAAATGTCGGCTATCTATGGCCTTACAAAAAAATTATGTACTATGACATGTTGTACTGTTCTGTCACTGTGATGCAGATGTAATGACAATCATAAGCTAAATAGCTTGAAATTCTAAACAAGATAATCTGACCTGATAAACAACTCATCCCCTCCATAGTAGTACCTACTCTGCCATGTATCAACATAGCTGTCGATGCGAGCAATACTTACAAACAAATCCCTCGGCTCGAACTAAAAACTAACAAATTGTATACAAAACAACATTTTTAAATATGTAAGATAAGTCTGTCTTTTACATGTTCCCTCGTACTTCGTACAATCCCAAATAATTTGTTTCCAATTTTCAAAACCTCAAGGCTTCATTTCAACACATATAATATATATATAATTAAGTATATCCACGTTCATCCTTTTGTATAATTACTATAATTGTTCACAAACTTACACGCAATGCAAAGAAGGGAAGATTAAAGACCAACGCGGACATAACCTCTTACAAGACTAAAACGAACAAAACCAAACAGGCATACCTCTCTATGAACTTATTTTCGAATAATTTACTAATACAGAATTTTAGGCGAGAGTTCAATTGTCTTCAAGTATACACAAGTAATTTGTAACTACAACTGAAAAATGATATACTATCCTTCAAAACTCAAATTGAAATTACATACCAAATTATTAACTAATGACATTTCTCTTTTATTACTTCGTAAATAATCCCTACAGCTTCAAACTAATTCGCTTTTCTTGCATTTAAATATTAGAAAAAAAACTTGATAAAATTGATTGAGCAATTAATAAATCAATAATGAATAAACATCGTCCAAGTAGAAAAGAATATAATATTAAATTACTCAAGTTCTGACAACCTACCTGCCTACCACGTACGACCTACTAGTATTTTAATGTAAATAAAATTATTGTTTCATGAGGATGTCAAAAAAACAACCAGAGCACGTCATAACACAATTCATGAATCCTTGAATACGATTCGAAATGACATTTTGTCGTGATGTAGATGCACGCATAAACAAATTAGTTTAAATAATTAAATAAGTGTATCAATAATAATCCGTTTATCGGTACTTAAATAGTCACTTCACACAACAAGGGAACATAGACAAAATTATAGATGTTGGTGATGCATTTAGCTAATTAAGAGAGTTCGTTCTTACAATTAGTTTGGTTTGATATAATATACGTAGAGACAGGAAGAACCCAAAAAAGAACACCTGTCATTATCGTAGGTTGAGATGTTCGACATTCAAAAGCGCTAAATCAATTACTCTTCCTAATCCTATATCTAAAATAAATGCGTAACCCCTATACGTCTTTGTACAAATGGTAATAATAATAAATTGTATAAATTGTAATTCACTACCGTATATTTATATATGCATATTATAATTGTATTAAATAGTAGTACAGTAGTACCGATGCTTTGTTTCCTTTTTTGTAATTTGGTACTCACTAACAAAATGAAGAAATTACTAAACCTTCATGGAAATTCATCTAGTAATCCACTGAAATATAAATAATGAAATATATTCTTATATATTTCTATTCAGCTTATTTGTAGAACATAAATATTTGTAGAATCAAAAATGGAACCCCGTAAAAATACTTCTATTATTGTTAGCAGTACAGTACCTAAAATTAGCGTCCTTAAAAAATCCCCCTTTTGTGCATACTAATTCAGCTTTGCATTGCGTTATTTCATTTTTGTATTATAAAGTAATGCTTACTGCTAAATTGTTTTTTTGTCTCTGTTCCTACTTTAGTAGATATTTTTGCCTGTGTTTATAGTATATTATCGTTTCATTAATAGTTTAAGGTTTACACACACTTCTTCATTCTTTTCACACAACTCTGAACTTTCAGCCAAATCGTTCAGTGACTAGAAATACAAGTTTTTTCTTGCCCTTGTAACTACATTTGATACTCTCAATAAGGGACTGAAATTGTCCTGAATCTCCAGCAATACTAAATGATTCTTTTGCCTTGCTCAAGAACTCAATGAAATCCGTATAGTGTCTTGGACTAATATGGGTGAGACGTGAGTGGACAGTACTTATGTACGCGGACATGGTAGACTCCTTTAGCATATTTAGTTGTGGAGATTTTTCATTCGATGTACAAGATCTCCGTAGAATCTCTGATAGTACGTTGGCACATTGAACATTTTTTACAATTAGCTGTATAAATTGTGAGTTGACGGGTGGGTGTGGTAAAGAGTAGTATAGAGAAGTGGCCCAATGAATATCTGAGACAGCTGGATGTGTGTCCTATTGTAAAAAAATTCCAAAATGTATTTATTAGTATGGCCAGAATTAGCACAATTTTTAAAATATTTTCAAAATGCTATATTATGAATTGACTAGTGAGCACAGTGCCACGTAAGGTAATTGCTAACCTGATTATATCCTATATGAACATTTTCCATGGCTAGCAGAGCCAATTTGTATGCTCTCAGAGGGTAGCCACGATGTTCCATGTAGCGCGCAATGGCAAACAACTGCTGGGAGTTCATACATGAGTTTGAGGCATCAACTACAATCTGATAAGCAGTCTCAAATGCAATTGGTTCAGTCTCACAAAGAGTCAAAGCATTTAAGGAACAACCAGGTGGGTCCTGCAATTCCAAAATGTTCATGTTTTAGTTATTCTAGCGTCTACCATAGCCAACTAGATAATATTATAGGCTATGTTTCTATTTACGATTACATGTCTAATTATGTGATACATAATCTTACAGCTTTAACTAATGTACGCAACTTATTCCAAACCATTATGTTCATTACCTTTCGAGCACACTCAATAGCCAAAGCTCTGGAGCAAATAGCAATTTCTTCCTGTTGTAAAATACTGAGACGTCCACGTAATCCGCCTAAGGCTCTTCCTGTCTCTGCTGTACCGGTTCCACTCCCAGTACCAGTTGAGCCTCCACCCATTATACAAGAAGCCACAGAGGTGACAGCCTCCACGGGACTAAAAAGTTCATTCCAATTCCTGAGAATGTAGAGGATCCCTTCAATCCCTACTTCACTGGCACATGTGACCACCCAACGCACCATTTCCCATCTACGGCGATGAACACTTTTTAAGGTCTGCCGTAGAACTTGTAGCCCTAATTTGAATCCCACATTTATTAACCCAGAATTCTTTCCATTACTTGTTGTAGATGTCCAACTTGGATTCCAACTACTGCTCGACCCTGAACTTGTACTAGCTCCCCAATTTGTGGTTGATGTGGATGGGATAGCGGGCCAGTTTGTTGTACTGGTACTTGCATTCGCTGCACTACCAGAACTACTTGAACTGGAATGTGAATTCCCACTGCTACTGCTACTACCCCAATGACTGGGGCCTGAACCGGAAGCATTGTTGCTACTGCTATTCCCACTAGAACCCCCAGCCCCCCAACTACTCGGATTCGCTTGACTTGAAGACGTAGCCCAATTACTACCTCCACTACCTGTTCCTCCCCAATGTGATGTACTGGTACTACTACTACTTCCACCCACACCACAAGATCCAATAGCACACGAATTCGATTGATGATGTTGCTGATTATTGATCTCACCCCCAATTCTGAGACAGTCTTGAGCAAGACGAAATAAGTGTGATGAGCTGTGTACATGGAGACTGCAGCTGTCAAGAATAATATCCAGTTTACTAAAATCATACTTTGCACTGTTGAGCATTGTGGAAGCCAAGTTGCATTGTTGAACTTCAACATGGCCCAGAATGTACCACCGTGGAGCTCTTCGTACAAATAGTGGTCCATTCCCGTCAATTTCATCCAAGAATGACAACCTCATGGCACGGAGTCCAACTTTGAAGCCCAATTCCGGATCAATGGATTGCAGCGTTGTGAATAGATATTTGGCAAATGTGTGCATTGGATAAGAGCCGGGATGAATATAATGACCCATACCAGAGTTATTATTAAGGAGAGAATGACAAGTTTCAATAAGTTTGCTCGTCAACTCTGGGGTGAGTTCCATCTCTTGTAATTTGTTGATGATTGATTCTTCAGTTCGAGTTGCTTTTTCCTGGGAATAAAGGCCCAGTGGCATGAGGCGAGATTCACCGAGTGTTAGCAGGGTGAATTCATAGGCTTGAGACACATTTTCTGAATTAAGGAGAGCGTTGAACACTGGGGTGTGACAATCCAAGGCATGGCCGAGTAAGCCGTAATAATTTGATCGGTGGTGTACGTGTTTATCCTAAATTAATAACAACGAACAAGGCCATTAACAATTATTTCAAAATAGCATGTATCTACACTTGTATTGGTAAAGCAATTAAGATGCAACAATTTATAGAAAACAGATCAGCTTCCTTGTTTACCTTTAAGTCATGGGAAGCCATCATAAACTGTTTCATGTGGGACAGAACAGAGAGGGCAACTTCAACAGCTTGGGCTTTAAACCCATGAGAGCAGAGTGCATCGACCCGAGCACATTCCATTGGTATATCTACCGAAAAATCAATATAAATGACTAAAAATCGGGCTTAAGGAAAAAACTCCAACTGTAGTTTGAAAACTTGAATAAAAGAAATTTACCTTTCAGTTTAATGCTGGATCTCTTCCCGAAACCCCATTCTGTATCTAAACATTCAATGGCTCGATAAAATACACTTTTAGGTTTTGATTTGCGTCTTCTTTTGGCGGAACTACTGCTACCATGATCCGTATTCGTATAGTCATAATGCTGTCCACCGTCATCCCCATGGTCGTAACCATCTTCCAGGGGACAATTACAATGATTCGAGTACTTAACAAGAAGCTTCTTATTAAACTTCCTCTCATTGTCCGTCATGCAAGGGTTCATGCAGATACAAACCCAAAGGTTAATTAACTGATCCCAAAGCATCCGATGTTTGTCTGGAATAGGAGTAGCATTTGATTTCGACGATAGGAGACGTGGGTCTGATATGAATTCGTAGGTGATCAGATTCAAAAGGCGAGGTGCATTGCTGTCTCGAGTATTTAACATTTCACGAACCTTAAAATCATTCATTACAAAACAAATTCAAAATTAGATAATGGATTCAAAATATGATTTTTTTTACAACTAAACGTTAATGGTAATACATTACCTTATTAAATAAATTAAGGAGTTGCTTATTAGCATTATAGTAGAGTCCCTGAGCTAAATAATTCCTAACTTGATCCTTCACTTGGTCCTCGTCAAATGCCCAACTGTGACGTTCACTGTACGAAGGACCAGCAGTTGGATCTGGTGCTCCTATTATTCATGAGTAAAAAAAAAGATTCATTGTTCAGATAAACTTGACACGAATTATGTAAAAAAAAAAATGCTACCCTACTTGATTTATAGTACTCACCTTGAATCGAATTAATATCAGAACTAGAGTTGAGTATTTGATCTGTAAGATTTTGGGCTGTGGGTAGAACATCCTGATGATCTGATATAATGTACTG
Source organism: Dicyrtomina minuta (assembly GCA_949802685.1). NCBI lineage: Eukaryota > Metazoa > Arthropoda > Collembola > Symphypleona > Dicyrtomidae > Dicyrtomina > Dicyrtomina minuta. The sequence goes on along the minus strand of OX461808.1, from coordinate 73,411,180 downwards.
CACTAATTTTTGTAACTGTTCCCGGTTTAACTGGAGCAATTGGTCGGAGATGGGAACACGTAAATTGACAGTTGATGCAAACCGAATTCGATAAATACTCAACGCCACAATGTGCTCACACCAAAATATCTCCCGGGAACCGCATGTACAGGAACAAGATGTTATTTTACACCTGCGATCCACATAAATAATCCAATCACCACATAATATACTCATCTTCTAGTACCTCTAGCAATTCACGTCATCAAACACTAACTACAAAAACTCACAAACATGGCAATTTATACATTATTATTCTTTTTAATTGTTTGAGTGTTATACCGATCAAATGATAGAGAAACACGGTGTTTTGTATTGCTTGATGTTGACAGGCAGTCTTTATTCTCTCCTGCTGGAAGACCTTCAACTGTGCCGGATAAATGGAACCCTGAAAAACAAATCAATAATATTCAAAATTCAGTGTTTACAAATGTAATAGCTGTAAATCATTGAGCACTACCTTTTCCACTTTTAACCAACATTTTTTACACCATCACTAATTTGTATTATTCCAAACTCTTTCTTGTTTACGCCTTATACAATATTCATCCGACTATTTCTTAAGACTACTTTATCAAAACATAAATCACATCAAATAAACTGTAATCGAAAAATTCTCTAATACAAGAAGACTGAAAGTTGGAAAAATTCTCATTTAAGATCCTCCCATATAAATCAGACGTTGACGGTTGACGACGATAGGTTTCCTACAAACATCATAGGCACATAACATGATGAACAGCATTAGCATGGATATCGATCATTATGTGTATGGCTTCATCTCTGACTGAGATTTTAAAATGTCCGTACATACCTGAATTAATTAATGGGATGATGAATAATTAAAACAAAGCTGATGAACTCACCAATCTGCAGGACATTGTTGACGAGTCCCCCATACTCCACAATTTGAACACCTTTATGAAATGGTAATGGACTGGAACTATCATGAGTAAAACTACTGTACATATAAATATCATCTTCAAATCTTGGAAACGAATGATAGATTACACGCTTCTGGACTGGTTCTGGAATTCGATTAAATCTCTCCTCAATTAATTGGAATGGGATTTTTTCACCTACATAACGTGACGTGAGTGTGAGTAAAGTGTCGGGTGTATTCGTTTTCGTTTTAGTTAGTGGGGATGAGGACTCGATGAGGTCCATTATTCTATTTTTACGTCGTCTTCTCTATAATTCTATTCTAATTCTAGTTAGTTTCGTTGGCTTAAAAGATGTTATACGGATGTCCAAGAAATGTGTCTGCTGAATTTGGAATTGGGTAGTAAGTTCGTGTGGGCTTGCTATATTCCTGTTGGGGTGAGGACGAAGAGATATTCGAAAATTAATGGATGAAGATTTTTATTGGAATTTTTTTTTCTTCATCAAGTCTTTCTTTCTCTCCTCGTCTCTCTGCCTCTGGTGGTCTCCTCTTCTCTCCTGCCCTGGCCTGGCTGCTCTGATCTCTGATGAGATGAGATGAGTGTGAGTAAGCAGTAAAAAGAATAAAGCAAAGCAGTCTGTTCTCTCTCTCTCTCTCTCTCTCTCTGTTTAAAGCTTGTCTGTCTCCGATGAAAAAGAGTAAAAAGAGAGAAGACCTACCTATACCTAATCACTAAAATGCTAAAACTTCTTCCCTTGACTCCCTTATTTTATCCTTTTTATTATTCCTATATTTTCCCTATCCTCAGTCCTCTCTGAGTCTCTGATCCGAGTATCCTGATTGTAGTAAAACTCCAGTGGGACTGATCGGCTCTCGTAGTAAACTGCCACCATATCTACCCCAGACCTCTGGCGTACATACGACCCCATATCATATTATATAGTATAGACTTTCATACACGCACTTGAATAGAACTTTGGGCATAGGCCATACGCTATACCACATGGAGTGTCTGTCTGTGTGTGCAGTGCATAACCGTACCGTTTCCTATTCAATGGTTTCTCTGTAGTGTAGTATCTCTTGTTTTTTTTTGTTTATTATGTTTATTTTTTTATTGTATTTCCCTCACGCATGCGCCCCTCTTTCCACTTAGGGTCTTCCCGTATATGTTGGCGGCTCAAAGGCCTTGAAATCCACTCAAGTTCATTCCTCAGCCATCCTCTCCGCCCTCATATGTTGCAGGCCAAAAATGCGTAAAACGGGATGAAAAGAGACAAGAATGAGTTTTATCTCTCACTACCCGGTCACTTTTACAAATTGCAGTTCATAGTTTATTTTGCGAATACATCTTGTTACTGGTATTAAAATAAAATATTCTATTAAATATGGATTTATAGAATACATTTTGTAATGGACACCTAATTTTTCAAAATTTTAAATTATTCATCCTTTTTTCATTATAGTCATACAAAACCAATAGGTAAATGAATTTAATTTTTTTAAAAGGTTAAATAAAATGTCATTGGGATCATATTCAGCATTCAGCTTGCGCATAATTTTGCACACGACAACTCAGTCAGCTTCTGAGCGCATTATTGAGGGAATGATAGAACTAATAAAAGTTGACATAATTAATTATTTTCAATTAAGTCTATACGCACCCACATGCCAGCATTGGGTAATAATCAGGTCATTCCATATTATAGTATAGATGTAAGTAACCTAGAATGGGAAATAGGGCAAACATATTTACACATACAGACTTTTAGCCTTCTTCTGTAATTTGATAGTATTTTACTGAAAGATGTAATTAAATGTCCATACCGAGTGTGTTTGTCAATTTTAATATTAAAATAACATTTTGAGTAATTTTTCTGAAATGTCTCTTGACGCTACACATTTTGAGGCAGGACAGGGTCAAGGCTTATGGCTGGAGGGTAAAAACCTTGAAGGGTCTGTAACATATGTGAATTAATTAAATGGATTTAAATGGCAGATACAAAAATGCCATGAGAGATGATGGGACTATGCTTTGGGACGGAACGGGCAGGTTCAGTTTCAGGACGTATAAAGTAGTGTATTACTTTCCGAATACATAATAATATTATGTACCTACCTATAGGAAAATTGTAATTTTGATCTGATTGTGAGGTTGATGGTATGACGATGGCGATGGTGGTGGTGGTGGTGGTGGTCGGTGGTGGTGATGCTCAATGCTCGTTGTAATATACGGGAATAGCCTAACTGAAATTCCTATTGACAAAGTATTGTGTATAGTTGTATAGTAGACTCCTATAGTAGGGGAAGAGAAGGATTACAAAATCTCAATGCCAAAGCACTTTCATCATCGTACAGCACCGACCCAAGAAGAAGAAGAAGTGCAAGTGGTCTCTGGCTCTGGTTCTGGCTCTGGTCTGGTCCGTCTTCCTTAATATGTAGATGACATCCGAAAAGTTCTATCTCCTATCTACGCCTTAGCGCATTTCATGATTACATTATTATAAGGAGAATGACTGGGGGAAGATTCCTTTAGAATAACATTTAAAACCAAATCCAAGCCCAAGCCCAACTATCTACTTATTATACCTCCCTACACTACCCCATACAAACTATGTACTGTGCTGTATTTAGTATTTACGGGTTGTGTGTGAAGAGGTAGCTCCGTATAAAAACATGCTGACGGAACAGAAATATAGAGAATCACACGACAACAGTGAGTAAGTGCAGTAGTGTGGCAGGGAGGCGAGAGAGAAAAGAGGAGAACCTGGCAGAACTCATATTGTCAAAAGAATCAAGGAGGAAAGGAATCCACCTCATCAGTTCTGCATTCTGCAGTAAATGTTGAATGTCCTCTTCGCAAAGTACCTTCTCTCTATCTACTACCTGTCTCTGTAATATTATTATATTATATTATTATATATATTTTAGTCCTACGATTAAATCCTACCTTCCCTCATACATTTGAGAGACTTTTGTTGTAGGAGTGTAACGTTGCAACTATATAGGGATTTTAAATTACATCCAACCAACACACCAACAATAATAGTACATCAGCAGGCTCATCAGTATACATAGTTACAAACTATACTAGATAGGTATCTCCGAGAATGCACATATAGAAAAGATAATAATATTATATATATTTTTGTATAAAGTGTACAACAAGGCTGTATCATTAAATTGCATTATTTTATATATTCCCATCATCCCATTGAGTCAACAACAACAGCCAGCAACTCACAAAACAACTAAACATTATCATCGCAAAAGTACTGAATTACTGAACAACAGACAACGGCAGGAGTAGCAACAGCAGCAGCAGCAGAAATCCAACAATCAGTCATTCCCATACTCCAAACAACACCATAATGAAGAACAACTAACAACTTACAGAACGTCCACATGAAAAAAAAAGAGAATACGACTCACTGAGCAAGTGGATCAACTAAAGTAAATAACTTGACAAAAGTAAATAATATATAAGTAAAATAAAATAAACTTTTCTGTTTTTCATACATTCTGCAGTCAAGCTCTGTAAGGATAAGGACGGCGGACGACAGAGTCAACAGAGTAAAGTCGAAAAGCAGACTCACTACTACATTTTTTAACTAATAATAGAAAATAAATCTCTGACATAGCAAAACTTCAGAGCAAGCAAAACATCAGTCAGTCTGGCTGGGAGTGAATTTAATTTGCAAAACGAGTGAGTATTTTTATTTACACACGGATCGACCGAGTGAGTAACCAAACCAGTACAGACAGAGAGACATTTATCTTTTGGAATGATATTATTACCACATATAATCCTATAATAGTTCTAGTATATAATAGTTTTATGTTCGGAGTGAGCACTTACATCAAATCAAATAACAAATAAAGATACTAACAAACAACAAATTTAGTTTTGTATATGATATGAAAGTGAAAAAAAATCCCAAGTAGTTTTTTTTATTACGTGTGTGTGTGTATCATCATCCGTAATGTAAAGTGTGTGAAGTGAAAAGTCAGCAAAAATATTTTTTTTATCTACAGCTATAAAATACAGGCAGGGCCAGGGCCTGACGATAACAACGCGGCGACTAAATAATATTATAAGGAAATCAATATCCGGAAAGTATATAAAAAGGAATACTATAATTATTTTGTAATACTAATATATATATATAATAATTATTGTCCTAATAAGGAGTAAGGTGATCGATCGGACTGACCAACTGTGCAACTAGTACTGAAACTTATTGTGTGACTGTATTTTTGTGCAACTTTGAGCATTCGGAAGAGGAAGTTGGGATACTAGTTTCGATTATTATTGTCGTATCATCATATAACCGTCAACCGCTGACCGTGCATCGCATTGGTTGAATTAAATAAGGGATACATAATATATTTTTGTATATTATCGTTGATTGTGTATAAATTGTAATAACATTGTGTCCACAATCGAGTAAACGTTATAAAAGTGACCTGTGACCTGTGCTTTTCTTCGGGAAGCAGTCAACAGACAGTACTTTCGTTTATTGACTAATAACTAAAGTAAATATATAAGATGGCAGATAATACAGAGCAAGAATTAATTGTGCCGAAAAAATTAATAAATCCAGTGAAGGAGTCTGGAACAATGAGAGAACTTCATAGGGAATTATTATTCAATCAGAAAATGTAAGTTTTCTTCTCGTAGTCATTCTTCCGTGTCCAAGAGATTCCTTTTTTTTGTCCTCTATATAGTTTGTATTTAAATAGTATTTACTCATCGTATTTTCCCCCTCATTGAGCACATTGTTGACTTTGACATGTTCACATTGACTATTGACATGTGGCGTTTTCATTTCGTTTTCCTTCTGAACACACGCTCTTCTGAATTAAACTTTCTAAGTTTTTTTTTTGTGTTCATCGAATTTTCGTCATTTGTTCTGGCATTTCTGGCTCTTATAGTTTCGTTGTTTTATTTTTTTTATTTACTCAACAACTTTCATAGTAGTCTCCTCCTGTTACAGCGTACATTTTCTCTTGTAACTTAATTGAAAGTCAAGTCACGGTTGACGATTTGAGTCTAGATATTATTGTCCCTAATATAATATACCATGATGATGATTGTGATTGGAATTAATTTGGGATGTAAATTGTACATATTTCTCTTGTCTGTCTGTCTATGTCTGTTAAGTGGGAAATCCGTCCTGAATCAGAAATCTGAACTTCAGCGTGTGATGGAGTCGAAGAGGCTAAAGATGAAGTCGAATGGAAATGATGACCATCTTGGACAGGACAACAATCAATTATCCAACTCCACCAATTCCAATAATGAATTCCTTAATGTGCATCGGAGAATCACATCTCATAATAATCAAGTTCAGGATTAAAATAATAGCTATTATACTAAGTATATATAGATAAGTAACGTACACCAACATATAGAGCAAGTACATAATAAAAATATAGTCGTGTAATAGTTTCATGAAAGACAAAAAAGTATGTATAGTTTTTATGCTCTAGGCTAGAAGATTATACATTATAGAGATATGAGTGACTAAAAACACTTACAAAAAATAAATTAAAATGTACTTAGACATTTTATTTCTAGTAGAAAAAATTAACAAAACTGTCAAGTTAAAAATTTGATTCTAAATATCAATAACTATATAGTGTGAAATCAAGAGAACTAATGAATATCAAAAACTCTGTATAGACTACGGAATAATAATAGTAATAATAATATATGACAGACACCAGTATTTTTTTGTGAGAGCATTATATATTATACATATAGGTAATTACTAAATTACGTAGGTACATATTTGGAATTCAGATAAAATATTTTTCTCAAATTCTAATAAGAATAATAGTAAAACAAAGGCAATGTCTTATGTCTATGTACATACCTACATTCCATAATATGAACTTCACAGTCTTATCATCGTCGTCTTCACACATCCACTTCCAGGTAGAAATTGAGCTGCAGACAAACCAATGATGATTTCATAATAATAATAATTATTATTAAATTAATATAAATATGCGTAAGCTGTAGTAGTAATAATTGTTATGAATGCAAAACTTGTAGATTTGTAGAGATGAGACCACATATTATAAGTAAAGGTACCTAGGCAATTATATAGGTATGTAGCCAGTAGGTAGATATAGATAGTATGTAGATAGGTTAGGTATACACAATCTATTTTATGGGTCGGGTGTCAGTTTGGACTTTGGCGAGAGAAGAAAAAAAACGAACAAGTTTTGTTTTACTTTTTGAATGATAAAGAAAAGTTGAATATACTCATTTTATGTATTATTATACTTTTATTTAATATTAATTAAGTTTAAACATATAGTAATGTTGTGAATTGATTTCCTTTCTATACTGCTGACTGTACATATTGTAAAAGGCTCATTTCCGTATTTCTCTTTCTGCTTCGGCTTTTTGTTTTGTTTTTTTTGGCAACTTTATAAATAAATAGTTAGTCAGTGTAATGATAAACTGTCAAACAAATCAACAAATGTGTGTGAGATGCTAGTAAGTATATTTTGACATAGCGAAGGAAATGAGATGAGGCAGATTAGTATGGACTATATGGACAATGCATTCACCTATAATATGGTTAGGTGTAGGTATTAATTTGATAGTAAAAACACATTTTTTTAGCAGAATACGGAAGCATATTTTAAGTAAGTAGGAAGGGAGAGATGAAAATATGTACTTACCAAAAGTATTCTTATTGTTAGTCCGCCGAGAGGTTCTGATTCTGAAAGTGAAACTATATAAGCAGATATATACATTCAAATCAATTCATAATAAAATGTGTTGTTAATTCCAGGCTTTTTAAGTAAAACAATTTTTTTTTACACTCCACTACTTCTCATGAACTTATAATAACATAATGCCTCACAATAATCAAATATGTAGGAGTAAATGTAAAATATAATGTAATATTGGAAATATATTACAATTTTTTTTAGTTTACAAGTACAACATTATTCATTACAATATAAGGATAATAATTAAAAAATACTGTAATCGCAAATTATGAATTACTGCATATTTCACTCTAAAATCTGTAATGAAAAATAAAATACAAACATAAAAGTATAGAGATATATAGTAGTAGTAATGATAGTAAATAATTAATAGTTATTACCAACTACTGTAAGCTTACTGCAAATTATAATGTAATAACATTATATTATAGGAAAGTAATAATAGTAATTATTATTATTAATAATTCAGCTTGATACAATCGTGACCTTTGACAGTCCTCTGATTCATTCTGATCTGATGGACACTTCGCTGTATCGTGTCTTTTCGAAGCCATTACTTAAAAATATTGAGATGAAAAAAAAAGTTAAGGATACATATATATAGGCACATATTATATATTTCCTTATTGTGAATTGAATTCAAATCGGAAAAAAAACAAAATTGTACGGGGGAGTCGTTGTATATACATATTATACGGCCTCTCCCTCCCTATAATGACTTATTTAGATAAATGTTTGCAAATGAGTAATAGTAATTATTATTATTAGTAAAATCTAATTTTGTGTTGTAAAAGTTTGAAACAAAATATTATACATACATGCGCTCGCTTCAGCTTCAAATAAAGAATCGTCATGATAAAATTCAATTCCTCGGTATAGTCTCATTAAATAAATCTTATTTACATCGATACTATTAATTACCTACTTATCTTCTTGGGATCAAAATGAGCCAGGCTCCCCCAAAAAAGTCTCGATTATTCATTTGTTTTCCTAGTAAATATTTGCATCATACTATAGACATAAGTATATTTTGTAGCATGAATATGGTGAGCCTATAAATAGTCAATAATGTTCTGCTTATGTGTGTACTTAAAAGGGCTTAGATTATTTGGAGTCGTCATGGATCATCTTATACGCTACGAAATAAAAAAATGTGACCACTATATTAAACATAATGGAAATGCATCATCACTTTTAAAGAGTATGATAATAATTATTATTAGAAACGAGTTGAGTTTATTAGTCAGTTGTCAGTAGCTGTGTATACAGTCAAAAGACAGCAAACAAATTCTGGATGGATTAAAGCGTGGTTTTGTAATACATGTATTTTAATTCATTTGAGTTGTGCAAGTATTTGTAATAGGCGATCCGGTACGGTACGGTACGGTTCAGTTCTTCTTGTCTCAAAAGTTACATATAGGCCTCTCTCTCTCTCTATTTTTGAATTGTAAATATTGAATATTACTTACATATTATACAGCTCATGGGTTTATTTTAAATACTGTGCACACACTGCACACTGACATGGAATATATGACATCATTTTGATGTGGCTATTATCATTGCTAATTCTAAAAAAAACGTTGAGTTGCTGTTCGTGTTCCAGAATGTAATAAATGGGATATTGCAGGTTGCATAGGTAGGGAGGTAGAGATAGGTACCTTGTTACATATTTATGCATATAGTTCTATACTACTACTTACTACTTTTAGTAGGTAGGTACCTATACGTAAGTAAACATTATGCATGAAGAGAATGTTCGCAATTCGCAATGCTAATTATAATGCTCCGCAGTGGAGTTTTAGCTCTTTAAATTACTTCATACTTATTTATACTGATAGCGCCCACACGGTCCGTCCGACGCTGACTATATGAAAATGACATGACTGACATACTGACATGGAGTGTTGGTCCTTGTTGGTGTTCTATGCCTCGTCGTCTGGTTTTCTGCAATAACGATCCTGCTGTCCTTTGATTAAATTTGAACAATTTTATTGTGATGACTTTAAATATTCAATCCATGGCGTGGCTTTTAGATTTGAAATAAAACTCGTGGATGATGACGGTGCGACGAGGATAAATATTGATTTGGATTTTTCATATCTCGTTAAAGTAAAAGGATACAAAAAAAAGGATAGGTCTGCATTGCATGAACATGAAATAGTGGTTACAAGTTACAATATGCACAACGCTTATTGCAACTAGAAATCCTCGACTGGTATTTGAATTTAATTGGCTTCTGGGAAGGGGCCTAATTGAATTAATTGTTTGTTTTTTTTTGCGTTTCATAACTTGTCATAATTTTTTGTCGGTAGCGGTTCAAAGCTGCGGTTTCATCCCGCATACGACACTCCATAGCTCCAGTTCAAAAAGAGCTTATTATTAAAATTGATTGCTTAGCATATGGTTTTGATTTGTCAATGCAAAATAAAGTAAGCAATAGAGCCCCTTTATTTCGAGAGCAAATTAATTATAATTATGAGGGAACGGAGCGGATCCGAAGCTCAAAATCTCATAGAAGTAGAAGATTTCGTTTATGCGCTAATGAATGATGTCAAAGTATTGAGATTATGTTGATAAGTATATAAGTATGTCTACGAATAAAACACTATGATTTGAAATGAAAAGGGATTATTTTCAGTTATATAATATTAGAGGAAGAACTTTTAATTACTTTTATAACCTCTTCAAAAACATATTAATCATGTACAAACTTTTATATTACATAATATTCACGGACGGAGACGAGTGAGGAAAAGAAACACAAAGAACGAGAAGAGGTAGGTAAGTATCTGTTAATTGCGCGTAATTACCGGTGAGAGTGGAAGTATCTATCAGTTTCCCACGGCACTGTCCGATGGTATTCCAAGACCTTAGTGTCTTTGGCAGCACGGCAATCAATCCTAGTCCTTTAATCGAGCGTTATGACTTCAATCCCTAATCTTCCGTCTGATTATCTAACTCCGGGTCAAACGAAAAATGACCGGTTAACTTTATTGAGTCTTTTTGAAAAGAAAAGCTAAACTGTAAAATCAAGTCGTGGATCTAATGACTGTTTATAGAATCTTCACTTTCTACTCCGCTGTGAAAAACTAACTCGTCGCTAACTTCTCTTTTTCACGTCTTCTGGTTTCAAAGGCAAGTAAGAGAATTTCAAATGTAGGCTAAGAAAGCTAAAGACGGAATCAATGACTATTCAGTAGCTCGAGTAAAATGAGAATGTTCTACTTGTTACTGTTGTTACTCCTGAATTCAGCTTCTTTCCTGACTAAGTATGTATCTTCAAAGGATTCCCATTGTTCCAAGCTATGGTCAATGGAAATACTTCTACTGTCTAGCTAGATATATATCCCATCGCTGAAAGCGGTGGCATTGGAATGTTCTTTTGTCTAACTACCTGTGTGCTACTTTTTCTCGCTCGCCTGTCTGACTATGCCATAGCCTTTGTGCTATGGGACGGGCGGGATTTCTAATTATAGAGTATTTATAATAGAAATGGACAGAAGTGGAGTTCCGTCTCCACAAAATCCCTCCACACGCTATCAGCCGAGACCCATCGGCGGTCTAGGTTAGCGTGCGGGAAGTGTGCGAGAAAGGAGTCTAGTTACATGAGGTATTTTCATTCAAAAGCTATCCGTTCCAGGATGTACATTACATGTCTAGCATACGTCTCGTCTACCGTGTACAGAGTTTGTTGTACTTAATATCTAATTTTGACAGACATTTATTATTAAAACATAGTATCTTGTCCACATGGACACATTCCAATTCCAGTCTCATTGAGAAAGGATATTCTATTTGTAGTTATATATTATCCAAAAACATGGTAAGTCTCAATAAAATGCATAGTCTTTTGAATTTTTATTTGTGCTCATCCACCACTCGGTGATGATGGTATGGTGGGTATATGTTGGTATATGTACCTATATAGGTACTTAGTGAGGTATCAAAAAAAATTAATTACGATGGTGATTTTAGGCATCACCTGAGTGCTCAAAAGTAAACAAAAATTGAAATCAAAATTAAGTGTAAGTATCTACAGGTTGTGCAACAGTTTTTAGTGCTTTTTTTAAAGTTTTAGTATTGTTTTTGGTGTCCCCAAAAAAATAAATATTTACGGTGGGACTTTTTGTAAAAAAATGTGAAAATTCAAAAAGATAAAATGTGGATGTTTTGTAATCTACAAATAGTTGGTAAAGGCAAACTAAAAATTTCTGATGCTTCAAGTTTCTGAGAAATCCTTCATGTGGGAAAAAAAATTCATCTGTGTCTTCAAATAAAATATTATTGTGTTTTCACCGTTGGTCCAGAAAAACTAAGTTTCCAAAGATTTGGAGGTTCTGCCTCCACACTAATTTTTGACATAGTTAAAAATTAATCTACGGATCTTAATTGAGACTCTGAAATGGAGGATAAATTAAATTCGTGAACAGAAACTATTATTGCGTCCAACATATTTACAAGATGTGGGGAGTAAATACATGTTTGTATTTGTACATAATATTTTAGTTAAAACTAGCAATGGATATCAACAGCTCAACTATCGTACCATTATTAAAAACTAGCGATGGATATCAACAGCAGAAATATTTATAAATATAGGTATAAATGAATCATCAACAAATCAACATCAGCATATAAACATCAACATATAAACATCAACATATAAACATCAACATGTACATATATTTATAATGTAATATTCCGTGACGAGGCTAGTTGAAGGTGAAGGAATCTTCTTCAGAATCCTCGGTGGTGGGAGGGTCTTGGTGGGCTAGGTATGTGGAGTTTCGAGTGTCGATGTAACTGCAGTCTCCATCACTTGTGTCGGAGCTGGGAGGGGATTTGATGACTCTGTCGCGAGGGAGTTGGTCGGTGAAGTCCTTGGAGGATTGTGTCGGTAGGATTTGTGGTTCGTCGGGACTAGGGCGATAACGTGGGTCAAAAATCATCTGTTCCGCACGCCATCGTGCCAAGCGCATCTCGTGGTGGGTATCGCGACGTCTCCGCAGTTGTTCTAGAAGGTTATTCGCAGATCTCTCTCGGGTGGGGATTTGAGGAATGGGTGAAGGGCTCCGGTGTTGACGGATCCTACGTGCTTCCATCACGTCTTGCAGTTGTTGGGTAGATAAACTACCACGACGGTAATCGAAATTATGGTAGGGTTGAGGGCCAAGAAGGGTATAGGGAGTATCGTCACGGGAACGTTTACGTGGATTTGTCTGAAAGGATTCAGGAGTAAGGATAGGAGGAATGATGGTGGTGTGTGGAGTGGATTCCAATTCTGAGTTTGAAAATGGAGTCTCCGGTCTATTTTCCTCCTCAGTGTCTATCCCCTTCTCTGGTGTTGGAATAGTCTGTCCGTGGCAACGGCGGAGATGAAAAATATAATCATCCCGTTGCTGCTGGATTTCCTGAATCTCCAAATTAGCTTCTAGGATCGCTTTCTCGTCCATTAGAATTGGTTCATCGTTACTGCTGTCATCCTCCAGTAATAGTGCTGCTGGAGCCAAGTTCTCTCGTCGTTGGACAACTGTGTGAGGCGGAAATCTTTCGATCCACTTTCCCAGGCGTTGCTGTGTATCCAGTATTTCATCTTCCGATGCTGGAGCAAACCCACGGACGTTTAGCGTCGGATCCGGCCTCCTCTCACGTTCTGCTGGTTCTGGTGGTGGAGTAGTTGTCTGGTCAAAGTGTGTGTGCGCTGTTTCAAAAGGGTCCTCCGAGTCCTCTGATTGTAGCATGTTGACGTCGGGGGCTGGAGGATCTTCGTCGTCATTATCAGTAGTGTCATCGTCGGTAGTCATATCTGGAGGATCCATTTCGTCATCTTCATCATCTTCCTCCTCTTCGGCTTGTGCAGCCTCCATAGGAGAATGAATGGGATCGTCCATATAGTAATCTGATGGGTCATAAGGTTGGTAATCGTCTGGCTCGAGGAGATTTATAGGTTCGTCATCCTCGCTGTCTGTGTCCACTTGGATGGGTAGTTGAGGTGCAATCTCTATTGATGGTGGGAGAGTTGGTTCCTCTGGAATGTCTCTGGCGTGGTCTCCGTCCATGATGGTAAGTCTAATCATAGTCAAGGAACAAAAACACCCTTTTCCAAGTTATTGTACTTTAACCGTACCAATGCAGTGGTAGGTCTCTCGATGGTGGTATCTAAGAGTTTATTCCCTAAACTAAGTATGTTTTAATTTCCCAGGTCTTTAAAGGCCTGGTATATTATCCCATGGGTATAATTCATGGAGACACGGTGCTACTTAACTTAGGAAATTATTATTAGTAGGTGCTCCTTTCCTCCTCTGAGGTGGAGTTATGAATCTGTAAATTCTTTTTGTCTATCCCTAATTGTGCAAGTGAAAATAATGTTTTTCGACAGCATGCAAAAACCGAGTTTGTGTTTTTCATTCATTATTAGTTTTAATTAATTATTAAAGGAATCCCGATAGAATGAATTGGGTATGATATTTGTAATAGAATGAAAGTAAGTTCATGGTGCTTAAGAAACCAAATATTCAATTGTGCATATTAAGGAAATCAAAACTTAAAATCTACGTAGTGTCAAAATTAATGAAATATCGAAAAATGAAAATTTTTCCTTGCAGAATTACTGCAGGAACTTAAAAAAATTATCTACACATTATTCATGCGATGTATCCATTTCCAAAATAGTAAAAGAATTAAAGTGGTCTAATAGCCGTGGCCATGGAAGTCTTGGAAGTGGGGACAGGCATAGGTTGGGTGGTGTCCGCCGCAGAAGAAACAACGCTGAGCTAATTCCATGATTCGGGCAAATTTCGCGTAGCTAATCCTGCGATGAGGGCATCGTTGCCAGTAGTGTCGAATATTTCCCTGTTGGTGTCTACGACGACAGAGTTCACAGTCCCATGGTGTTCCAACAAAGTGGTTCTCAACTTCAGGTAAAGGAGGAAATGGTTGGACTGGAGGAATGGGAATATGTACTATCTGTGGTTGCTGAATAGGTGCGCCGAAAAGTGGGATAAGCTGAGGAAGTCCTGGGGCTTGATAAAAATATCCATTCGGAATAGCAGCTGGTTGTGGAATATTATTCTGAGGTTGTTGTTGTTGTGGAGCTGGTAGATCTGGAGCATTTCGAGCTTGGTGGCGCTGTGGCGCATCTGATCGAGATCTTGAAGACGCTCGGTATCCATCGTGCTTAGGAGAGTCTCGGGATCTGGAAGATCTTCGGGGAGGAGTGGGAGATCGGGACCGATGATGTTGTGGTGGTGCCTGAGTTCTCCATGGGCGGCCTTTTGGCCATGAGTGTCCTCGAATGTCGTCTATATTTTGGTCTTTCGAGTTCTTATCCGACTGTCTGTTCTTTGAGAAATTTGAGCTTGGTGGTTGTGCTCGGGGTCTCCATTGTTGAGGAATCTGTCTCGGTCCAAAGCGGAGCGGTGGGCGAAACGATGCTCGTGGTGTTGGAGGAGTGTTTCTCGGTGGGGCCGGAGCCCGTGGTCGGTTACTGTATCTGTCCTGACGGTCCAATGGTCGCGGTAATCTCAGTGTTTGCTGTGGTGATGGTCTCGGAGCCGAACTTTGTTGAGATGGAGGAGTGGCTTCCACCGGAGCTCGAGGTTTCGGTGTATAAATGGCATACCGAGGAGCTGTAGTGCCTAAGTCCGGGAGTAGATCAACAGTAGGAGCATTCGCATCTGGTGCTGGTGGTGTTGGTGATGCTGCTCTTTGAACTGGAGCTGGAACTTGTTCCGTCTGAGTTGGAGCCGGAGCTGGAGTGATTGTGTCCAGGGGCTGAGCTGTATTCGGACTAACTTGAATGGTGGGAGGAACTCTGGTGGGTCCTCTTCCTCTCATAGTGAATCTCGGGAGGCCGACAGCGATGCGTGGTGGAGCTGGACCTAATAACAAATTTCCCGTAGGTTGATTTGAAGGACTAAAAATACCATTAGTTCTTGGTGGTGTCGATGAAGGAGTGCTGGAAGTTAATCTCCAGCGCTGTAGTTGCTGTTCTATCTCAGCCGATCTGCGATTTGCTTCATCCTGTTGTTGTTGAAGTTGCCGAATTTCATCTGGGATGGGCTCCAGTTGTTGTGAAGTCCCTGGCTGAGGTTCTGGAATTTTCGGAGGAGATCCGCTTTTCTGCTTCTTTCGGACGTTCTCAGATTTGAAATCTGCAGTGCTCGTGGAGCGTTTGAT
This sequence comes from Dicyrtomina minuta, assembly GCA_949802685.1. Classification (NCBI taxonomy): domain Eukaryota; kingdom Metazoa; phylum Arthropoda; class Collembola; order Symphypleona; family Dicyrtomidae; genus Dicyrtomina; species Dicyrtomina minuta. Next base: position 73,395,327 of record OX461808.1, on the reverse strand, counting down.
GTTCTGAGCAGGAAGTCCTTCCAAAGGTTCAAAAGATTCATGGTCATAAGGAGCGGGATCTTCGATGTCCATATTATCAGTAGGTTCATCTTCTGAGTCGTTATCTAAGGCGACGGCCTGATTGATGATTGGGGACCTCGGAGGGTTTCTGGCTGGTGTCGGAATTCGTTGGATAAATTGTTGTCGACGTGGGGAAGCTGGTGGAGTATTCTGCATAATCGGGCGTGGATCTACAGGCTGAGGAATCATGTGTGTATAAGTTCCGTCCGGTTGTCTGGCCTGGATGTCATTAGGGTGTGGAGTACTGTTGCTGGTCATTCGCATAACATAACGGTGTGCTTCGGGTTGTCCGGGGATCCTGTTTCGCAATTGATGTAGCATAACTCTACGGGACCGGTCTTCGTTGTAGACATATTTGTGGTCCCAATCTTCATCATCTGATTCGATTCCGGCATTAGCAAATTCGTTTTCTGGGTCTAATTGTCCTTCGGGAATTCGCGGTGGTCCATGAGGGAGTTTGTTAGGATTCGGATTAGGTGAAGGATTGGCCATTTTGAGGATGTCTAGTCTTTACCAGAAAAAGAAAGAAAATTTCCATCACTACTTAAGTAGGTGATGGGATAGTGCTTTTCCCAAAATTGACAAAAAATTTTCTATCTAAAATCGGAAAATTCTAAATAGAATATGGTGCATGCAGAAATTTTTCGTGCAATCTAATTTGAGTCCTCAGAATCAGAGTCTGAGGTATCAGAGTCTGAAGAAGAATAAGAGACTGGTTTCTGGTATTGGCATGCCATCATCTGCCCTATGTTTCCCATGGCCTTAACTAATTCAGCCATGGCATCCGTAGGTTTTACGTGACATCTTTTTAATTTAGCAATTTTCTTTTTCTTACGTTTCTTATGTACCGAGCCTACCTCTTTGCGCTTTCGTGTCTTCGGGACCTCAACATCGGAAGGATCCCAAGGTATGACTGTTTTTCTTGGTCTAGTTGACCTTCGTAGTTCATTATTTTCAGTAATTGACTCTGACTTTTTACTTTTCAATATGACCTTACTATTATTTCCCTTTGCAGGTATTACCGTGACAGCATTATTTTCAATGCCCGCTGTGGACTCTATGGTTGGGATTGTGGGAGTTTCAACTACATTTTCCTCCAAGAATTCAAGATCGCTTTCAGCTGGATCAATTTGTTGAGTTTCAGTGATTGATTCATTTGGTGCCGTGTTGATTTCGATTTCTCCGAGTACTTGTGTTTCATCATCTATATTGACCATCTTAACTACTTTTTTATTTGTGAATTCAGTAACGATTAATTTGGTCTGTATTTTGGGCTGAAGGGCGGATGTTTCATTCCGCTCTCTATTCCAGCTTTTTGGTGCTATAGGAATTTCTATGGGGTTGTTTCGTCTGTTCTCTGAAATATCACCTAATTCGGAACATCCTTTCCTCATATTAATGTGACAACTATAAATTGAGTGATTTGAAGTGTCTATTGAATCTGCTCTATAAGTTGGAGCTTCAGTTGGTTGTGCTGTATTAGAAATTTGGGACATAGGGATGTCTTTTGCTGGGTTTCGAAATGCGTTAAAATAATTCTTAGTCTTTTGGTAATCAAAATCTGCGTAGCGTTTTCCGGTAATAATATCAATACCCTGAATTAAATTCCAATCGTCCTTGTGAATGAAAGAACCATCCGAACCTAAGTGGTTCATGTTATGACTATTACAACGGGATTCTCTAGCAAAAGGGTCATCAGCAATGGTGGTAGTCATACGTGCAGGATATCTGTCGATTGTTTCTACGTCAAAATATCGTCTAGCTGTAGGAGAATTCTCAGAATTTACCCTATTTGAAGTAGGAATATTATTGGGTTCCGCCGGCGTGGGAATCTGTTCCGCGGCCGACGGTATTAGTGGTATAGGTAAATCTACAGGTAGGTTAGAATTAGTGTCTACAATGTTTACTACTGGAATTTCGGAATTTCCCAGAGGTGTGTCTAACTCTGGAATATGAGTAATGGCGTGATTGGAATAATTATTTGTGAGTTGCTTATAATTATTGGAGGTTGGGTTTCGCTGAATTGTACGGTTGCGTAGTTTCAATTCATTATTTGGATCGAAAGAGTATTCTTGATTAAATATTCCGCGGGGGACTACGTTGATTTGTGCCGCGGTATCCCCATCGAAATCTCGCAACTCAGGGTCTGCCCACGGTTCGGTGTGAAATGCAACGTCATCAGGAGTGTAAGTATAATTATTCAACCAGTTTTGATCACCTAATACGGGTTCCATATTATTATTAAGAGAGGGAATGTCGTCTAATAGGTAAGGTTTTAGGTTGTGGCCATGCACAATCTCAAGAACAGTTTCATCGATATACTTAGAAAGGTCAGTGTCTTTACTACATAATAAGTACATATGTTGGTTAGTAGCTGTACTATATATCTTATATGGACCTGTATACTTAACTGTAAATTTTGCTGCTGTGCCTGGTGCCTTATAGTAATTTTTCTTAAGTACTAAATCACCTTCTTTATATAGAACTGTAGGGTGAGTTTTATCAAAAGCCATTTTACGTTTCAACTGATTATGACACGAGTTTTCATGCGCCAAGATACGGGCCTTGTGAAGTTCATGAAATCTAACCTGGGTCATTTCTGGGTCATCTGGGTCAATATCGTCATCAAGAGGTTTACCGGTAATATAACAAAAGTGAAGACTTCTACCGAACATAAGAAAATAAGGACTATAGCCTGTACTAACATGCTTAACTGCGTTATATTCATTTTCTATATGAGGTAACATAACGTCCCATTCAATATTATTATTGTCATATTTCAACTTTTTCATGATACTGCCGAATGTTGAATTAACTCTCTCTACATATGCATTGCTACTAGGATGGTGTGGAGAACTATGGATGGAGATCACATTATGTCGAGTGCACATCTCATTGAACTTGTGACCTGTAAAAGCTGGACCATTATCAGATACAATCCCTTTTATTTTATGTTTTGCTATTAATGGTTCTAATACTTTAACCGTTTCAGCCACAGTTGTGCCTGTAGTTGGGATAAGATGCAGGAAACGGGTGCATTGGTCTATCACGGCCAAGATATAAGTTTTATTACTAGAAGTAGTATTCAGTGGACCAAGGTAGTCCACTGAAACTTTAGCATAAGGAGTGGTAGGAGTAATCATTGCATGCATAGGACCTGATTTCTTGACACGTGGGACATTAAATCTTTGGCAAGTGTCACATGCTCGACATGCCTTGGTGACGTTGTCCCACATCTGCAAGAACCAGTATTTATCTACCATAGAGTAATAAATTTTTCTAAAACCAAAATGTGACTTATTGTGCAGTTCACGTGCTATGCGTTTTCCTTCAGTTACTGGTAGAACATTTACCCACAATGGTCCCAGTGGCTCATAGTTGACATGCTGGAGAATACCGTCTGTGTTAATGCGGAAGTCATTCCGGTACTTATTTTTACCTCTACAATTATTTTCTTCATCTACCTGCAGTGATGTAATTATGTCGGCTAAGTCTTTATCTTTTACCTGCATGTCTTTAAGTTTAATTACTGATTTATCCGTATCGTTGCAATGTACTATATATTCCTCATCCTCAGGTTGCCTAGGATGTTCCGTCTCGGCCGTCATGCCTCTCAGAATGGCTACGGGAAGATTATCCGCTCGTGGAGGGCGACTCAAGCAGTCAGCCATAGCATTAGATTTTCCTGGTACATACATAATCTTGAGGCGGTATGAACTCAATTTGAGACTCCATCGCACTAATTTTCCGGTGACCTGAGGTGTACGAAGGATGTTGACTAGTGCTTGGTGATCAGTGTACACTAAGACTTCCCTTCCAAATAGTAAATTGTGAAATTTTTGGAAGGCATGAACTATAGCATAACACTCTTTCTCCGTGACTGTCCACTTACTCTCAGTATGTGATAGTGTATGAGAATCGAAACCCAGGGGTTGTCGATCTTTATTATTTTCATTAGTAATTACCTGGATAAGGGCAGCAGCGACTTCATAATCGCTGGCATCAGCCCATAATTCCAAAATGGCAGTGGGATCCGGGAATGCTAATGCTGGAGCGGTACAGATGGCTGTTTTCATTTCTTTCACCGCTCTTTGACATGCGGCGTTGAAAACAAAAACTGCGTCTTTCTTTAATAAATCATATAGTGGCCTAGCAAATTTTGAATAGCCGAAAATTAATCTTCTAAAGAAACCGCTTAACCCTAGCCATCGACGTACGTCGGTGGTATCCTGAGGATCCGGAAAATTCATTAGTACATTAGTGCGATCGGGATCTATTTCGACGCCCTGACTAGTGACCTTATGACCTAGGAAGGCGATTTTCGGGTGACCTAGATAACATTTCCTGGGTAGCAATCTTACGTTAGCTTGTATACATAACCATAGGATCTTTTCCAGTCGATCCATCAATTGAGTGAAGTCTTTACCACCGAAACAATTGTCTTCAGAGTAATTATTAAAAAATGAATTTTTATATGGAGACCATATAATATCTAATGTTTTCTGTAAGATTGCACTCGAATTGACGAAACCGAAAGGAGTACGAGTGGGACGAAACTGACCGTCTGACGTCATAAATGCAAGTATATCTCTGCTGTCACTGTCTAATTCTATTTGTTGGTAAGGATCGCGAAGACCTAAATTACAAAAATACTTGGAATTGGAAAGAGATTTGAAAGCAGTATGTAAAGGTGGGATGGGCATGGGTTCAGGTTTCACTTTTAAATTAATTTTTCTGTAGTCTACCGTGGGTTTCCAGGTATTTCCGGAGGATAACATTTGTACCTGGGATACATATTGGCTGTGTGAATTTTGTATTAGTCCTAGTTCTCGTTGTTTGTCCGTATACTTACGGGTAATTTCTTGTAACTCTAAACTCACGGAACGGGGACTCACAATTTGAGCTGACTTATCCAATAATTCCACTGTAGCCTGTAATGTCTTACCAGTCCTAGGATCACGCATCGGCTCCAGAAAGTCGTTCTCGGTCCAACCAAAAGCTTTGTAATACTTACTTAAAAGTTCCCTAACCTTAATCTTTTGAGGTCCTGTGAGACCTTTGAAAATCTTGAATTGAGAAAATTCGTCATCAGTTAATGGTTGACTACCTTCTACACTCTCTGGTACCGGTGCAGTGTCAACTGCATCATTATAGTCTTGATCATTAACATGCATAGTAGGGGAATTGTTTTTATCTATCCTAGTAACACGGAGATAGTCCGTTGGCATTGTTTCATAGCTGGAAAGGGTTGGTTGTGGTGGTAAAATTAAATCGCCAGTTTGTTGAGAATTTGCAACATGCAATACACCTTTGCCTTTCGTAACTTTGACCGTATCTTGTAACACCATTAATCCTAGTTTCTCGAATAAATTATAATTAGGATGTATAGCTATTTGACCTGAATACTCGGGGTCCTCTGTGTAAAAGGGAACCTCCGTTGCCGTGTCATCCTTAATGAGGGAGGGCCGAACTGTAAAGAGTCGTAATTTATACTGTTTGTAATATTCGACAGCTCGGCTGGATGCTTCGCTAGATTGAACAGATCGAACCTCCTCCAATAAGGATGAAGTTGTACTGTGGACTCGTCTGATAGTGGTAGTACCTATAGACTCAATGTCGTCGATTGTGACCTCATTTTGACTTATGTCAATATTACCTTCAACCTGTAAATCGTCGTCTTCCTGTATCCCATCCAATACCCTGGTTAAATCGTCCTTACGTAGAGGATTGCATGCAGTGACCATACTGAGTTGAAGTGCCTTTTGTTTCCTTAAATATGCAGATTGTAATTTCATGCGTCTAAGTGCACCTTTACTTGGAAAAGCTTTTAATCTGCATAATCTTTCTGCGTCTGACCTCATGGATTTATTAGTCCTTTCTTGAGCTGGTCTAAAAATAATTGTGCCTAATCCGCATTCGATGTTTACATTATAGGTTTTAAGTAAATCACAACCAAATACGATAGGATCCTGAGCTTTTTCGACCACAAAAAATCCCCATTGAATCCACTCTTTATATTCGTTAATAAAGAATTGTAAGTAAATAATTCTATCAATAGTATGTGCATTATTATCGTCTATAGACAAGTATACAGTGAGTGGTTTGCACCTTTTTATTTGTTTTTCTATTTTTAGATCCTTCAAAGTTTTCAAACTTACTGTACAAACAGTGGCACCAGTGTCCACGAGAACTTCCAGAATATTTATATTATGTACATTGGTTCGGAACTTCATCTCACGTTTGATTTCCGTGGACTCATTACTGAATTTCCGTGCATAATGTACTTCATTCTCAGAAGGGAAATCAAACAAAATACCTATGGGTTTTTCGGAATCAAAATCGTCAAGCTCCTGCCCTACTTGGAGTAGTGGATGACCTGGTTTATGACCTAAAACGTCAGTCACTTTGTTCTGCCTGGTTCCCAGGCTTCGCAAAGCGGCATCGGCCTTTGCTATAGTTTTATACACTCTTGCCGGTTTAGGTGACTTAAAATAGACTTTTGTGTACTTAATAGAAACAGATTTAAAAGAATGCTCTGATGCAGGAGGCTCGGGTCTGGATATATTATCTATATCCACCCCTTCTAGTTTAAATTACCATTTCCCTGTGCTGCCTGTCCTACCTGGGGTGCATCCTGTGGCCTTGGTTGCCTTGGTTGTCTGAGTGGAATTTGAATTCCCTGAGCTCGATATAATTCGTGACAAGTGCGGAAATTATGTGTCATTCTACCGCACTGCCAACATGCTGACCTAGCTCCTTCTGCAGCTACACAATATGCACGACGGCGCTCATTATAATAAGGAAATTTCACCACTGCAGGGTCGTCATTGGCCCCACGTGGGACATTAGGATCAGGAGGAGCTTCATAGGGAGCTCCATTAACAGGATTAGGAGGGTATCTAGGAGCTATTTGATTAACAGGGGCACCTTGGGCAGCCTGGACTATGGGTTCGCGCTGTGGTTCTACCCTAATCCCAGCATTTTGCTTATGCTGGTATGGCGTATGGGCATGGAGTGCCCGTGCGTATGTACGTCCTTCAACTTTCGGACCAGAATATGTAACCTGTTCAGTAGGGACGGGATCCAACCAATCATTAATTACACCTGTGCTTATGGCTTTGTCCAGTGTGGTTCGAAAATGATCAATGGTAGTACAGCCGATCATATTACTGCGCATTCTTTTAGGTACACCTTTTAACAGTCCAACTACCAAGTCATTTGCACTCATTTTGGGGTCGATGCGTCTCAGTACACTGAGTCTACCTGAAATATACTCTGAACTGCCCATGAGTCTGTTATAAGCTGTACGTGGTAAGTCTGCCTTGGCCTTACTAATTAATGAGTCATTATCAAATCTGACTGCCAAAGCAGTCTCTAACTTTTTCCATAAGTCTCTGTTAATACCGGGTGTCTGTCTCTTGAGAGCTGGTCTCCATGTAGACCTTTCTGATTTCCACCATTCAAGGGCCTGTCCGTCCAGTACGCGATCGAGAGCGTCAAACTTGTCATATTCTGTCATGTCAATGTAAGCGGCGTCCTGATTAAATTGGTATAGGAATGCGTCTACCTCACTATCTCCAGCATATTTTGCCCAATCCTTAATAAGTTCATTGTTGCGTATAGTACGAGCTAACTCGGCTTCCTTACTAGTGGGTCTTGGTGGAGCAAAGACTTCCCTAAGCGCTGCTATATCCTCGGCTGATCTACCTAGGAGACTTCTGCTAGATGCAAATGCACTTTGTTCAGGAGCTCTAGTCAAATTAGGGAGAGGATTAGTCTTTTGGGACTCGAAAGGATTTGGAGGTAATTTAGCTGAAGGTTGAGTCTTATTAAAATAGATTCGTGGTTGAGGAGCTGAGGAAATTGAAGCTGGAGGATTGCCTTGGGACTGGCTACTCTCGGCACTGGGGCCTCTAGCTATCCTGTCTAATGCTTCTTTGTTTTGAAGGTCCTTAAGCTTTTGTTCATAAATGCGTTTGTCTTCGGCCTGTGCCGCGGTACGCCTAGCTATGTATGCGTCCCTTTCCCTCTGTTCCTCCTGAGTCAAATCGTCATCGTCAGATTCCAATAAGTCTACATTCATGGGTGCATCCAAACCAAATAATTCCTGTTCTTCCCTATTTAAATTAGCCATTATTCAGAAAGTCGTCGTGAGAAAAATAATTTCAAAAATTTGGAGGTTTGGCCTCCACACTAATTTTTGACTGTTCGGCTTTGTTAAAAACAAGTTAAAATTAATTAAAATGAGCTTTTGTTAATCTATAAAATATTAAAATATGCGATATTTTCCCTCCACACTAAGAGTTTACTTTGTTAACTCTGAGTGTGAAATGATGTCAAAAATAAAATATGTTGCAAGCTGGTAATTATTTATAAATAGGTTTAAAATATGGCTTTTAACATCAGAATAGGAATGAGCAAGAATTATTGGCTACTAATTAAGTATTTCACTATGTCGATAATGTTACCCAAAAGAATGACAATGGCTTGTACAGGTATATGATTTATCCACAAGTGTTCACAAAATTGGAGAAAAATGGAAAATATTAATAACAAAAATATAATTTGGAGCATTTAGTACAGAATTAAAAATCTGGTGAGATCACGTAAGAGCTGAACAAGTATGATTAACTCTACGATTGGTAAATCGATGCGACGTAATTCCAAACGAGCAATAATAATTATAACAATTAGGAAAGTGAGAATTCCAACTATCATAAGTATATACCTACTTTGGGTGGGGTGGGTTTTGACTCTTGGCAAGTGAGTTACGGGTCCCTTTCTCACAACTGTCACCAATCACGTTTTATAATTTACGATTTAGATGTGTATATACCCATTAAAAGTCAGTCAATACCTTTTTATGTGATCCTCCGATGCAAAGATGCCGAATGACAGGAAAACAGAAAATAGTAAAGATTTTGCTATTCCGTTTCTCTCTGGTCTCTCGTGAATTTCACACGTTCAAAATCGTCGAAATATTAACAAAATATAGTCTATATTAACAAAATTAACGTAGAATAATGCTATAAAACAAAAATAAAAATTTTCAAAATTTTTCGAAATTTCGAAATTTTGGGTCAAATTTTTCAAAATTTTCATAAAAATAGGGACAAAAACGAAAATTCTACCCCGCACCTATGATTTTTGAGGGAACGGAGCGGATCCGAAGCTCAAAATCTCATAGAAGTAGAAGATTTCGTTTATGCGCTAATGAATGATGTCAAAGTATTGAGATTATGTTGATAAGTATATAAGTATGTCTACGAATAAAACACTATGATTTGAAATGAAAAGGGATTATTTTCAGTTATATAATATTAGAGGAAGAACTTTTAATAACTTTTATAACCTCTTCAAAAACATATTAATCATGTACAAACTTTTATATTACATAATATTCACGGACGGAGACGAGTGAGGAAAAGAAACACAAAGAACGAGAAGAGGTAGGTAAGTATCTGTTAATTGCGCGTAATTACCGGTGAGAGTGGAAGTATCTATCAGTTTCCCACGGCACTGTCCGATGGTATTCCAAGACCTTAGTGTCTTTGGCAGCACGGCAATCAATCCTAGTCCTTTAATCGAGCGTTATGACTTCAATCCCTAATCTTCCGTCTGATTATCTAACTCCGGGTCAAACGAAAAATGACCGGTTAACTTTATTGAGTCTTTTTGAAAAGAAAAGCTAAACTGTAAAATCAAGTCGTGGATCTAATGACTGTTTATAGAATCTTCACTTTCTACTCCGCTGTGAAAAACTAACTCGTCGCTAACTTCTCTTTTTCACGTCTTCTGGTTTCAAAGGCAAGTAAGAGAATTTCAAATGTAGGCTAAGAAAGCTAAAGACGGAATCAATGACTATTCAGTAGCTCGAGTAAAATGAGAATGTTCTACTTGTTACTGTTGTTACTCCTGAATTCAGCTTCTTTCCTGACTAAGTATGTATCTTCAAAGGATTCCCATTGTTCCAAGCTATGGTCAATGGAAATACTTCTACTGTCTAGCTAGATATATATCCCATCGCTGAAAGCGGTGGCATTGGAATGTTCTTTTGTCTAACTACCTGTGTGCTACTTTTTCTCGCTCGCCTGTCTGACTATGCCATAGCCTTTGTGCTATGGGACGGGCGGGATTTCTAATTATAGAGTATTTATAATAGAAATGGACAGAAGTGGAGTTCCGTCTCCACAATTAGAAAATAGAGCTTGCACATTCGCCGGTGTGTGTGTGTTTTACACGTGTAGCTATGCACTTACAATTATTTGTAAGTAATCAGTGCTTCAGGTTAAGTAGGTAGGTAGGTACATCCATGCGTATGCAATTATTAGATTATCAGTACTTGGGTTTTGGGTATGAATAATGGGATATGGAGGGATTTAGTATGTATTAGGTAGGTAAGGTAGGTAGGTGATTATACTTTGATAAATTCAATTGATATTGTTATTAAGAGCTGTCATATTATATGGCCTCCAAGTGGACAAACGTAGCCAAAATTTGTATTCTTGCGGTATGTAAATGTATATGTAGGTACTACTACAGATTATTTGTTTTTTCTTTCACTAAATGTTAAAAATACATAAGAGGAAAGCGCTGATAACATATAATAATATGGAGATTACTATGACTATAATTTTATTACTTTTTTTCCACTGTACTTGTATATACATTACATAATAAAATGTAATCTGAGTCTCAGTCCATGTAAGGTAATGTCTGGATCGCTACCGCTGCTCATAATAAACCAAGACAAAGGGACACAGGCGGATCATAATAATAATATGATCAACCTGACTGCGAGAGGATATAAAAAAAATATTGAGAACACTTTATCCTAATTCATAACAATGTGTATGTTTAATAGTGATATTAAAAAATACTGACATAAAAACGTAATCTTCCCTTTTAGAGGGAGGTTATATGTATAGATATCATATATTATATATAGTTTCCCTTTTGTTTTATTTTGAGCACATCTCTATATCTATGTGTACAGATATTTTTGTGTTATTTGATTTGGTAACCCATTGGGAATTTTAACGAGCGTGTCATAAATCTCATCTTAAAGTCGAATTCATCATCCGAGTCGTACTACAACGCGAAACAACTTTTGCAATCTTCCTGTGTAGGTTTTTGTTTTCCGATGATGGTGACGACGACGACGACGACAGCGACGACTGATGACTTTCTCAAGGATTTAGTATTGATAATAATAATTATTATTATCATTAAAGATGAAACTTGATTAGAACTTAACCCAGACAAGTCAATGTCAAGCAGTTGAAATATATAGCACTTTAAACAAATCACTCCACCACGTAAAATGCAATGCAAGTTTATGAGATGGTTCAGAAATACAATATGTGTACCTATATAATATGTTACATATGCACTTGTAGATAGTAGTAGATAGGGGTAATATTACAGATATTGTTATAAATATATATCTTCATACCACTTTACTTTATGCTTACACTCGCAATCATACACGTGCTTTAAAGCTGGCTGAAGATCATAAAAAAATAAAATTGAAAGGATCTTTCTTTTTACTGTGCTATGCATGTAGGTAAGTATGTTACAGCGAAAAAAAATGAAATAATATCTTCTTCTGTGTGTACATACATCTATATAAATTACAAATTGCATAACAAAAACTAATAGGAAAACCAATGTGCGTGGTCTATTAAAAATCATATTATTATTCTACTTATAATACTTACACTTGCATAAAACATTAATCTTTGCACTTTTACTCCACACAGAGCATATAGCACCAGTGCCAGTCACCAGTGCCACAGATCTGTACCATTTACTTATACCACCAAACCAACCACCACCATAGACGTATTACAAAGAGCGAGAAAACGAAGCATGGAAAAGCTATTAAAACTAAACCTGTTAAAACTTAGACTGACAATAATACACAATGTACATACATAGTTCGTAGTATCTAAATCATAATAATTATACAATACAAAAACACAAGAAACATGCGGTAATCCTTAAAACTTCAAGATCAGAACAGGAGATCACCCAGTTCATAATAGAATGTAGAAGCTACATAAAATACTAACAATTAAATGCTTACACTACCGCACCGCACCGTACCGTTGCCGTACCGTACACGTATACGTATAAATCCGTTCTTGTTCTCGTTTTGATTTTTGATATGGAACTTATTGTTAGCTATGTATTTTTGATATGTACACAATCCTCTCATTTTATGAGCTCATTAAAATCAAACAGGATTACAAAATAATCTATATTGAAAATAATAATGGTAATATAAATAAGATTAGAATTTTATTTTTATGTTCGGTAGTAGTATTCTATACGCCGTAAGGGCCTACGCCTACGGGGTTGATTTTAAAACGCCCAAAAATAACACCAATGTAAGTAGGTACCTTCCACCAAAATTAAAAAATATGCAAATACAAAATGTTTTATTATGCAGCATGTAGCTGTATAGGTATATCCTCCTGGTATGCATGCATAAATAAAAGCCCTCGTCACATTTAAAAAGTACTTAACTAAAAGTGATGTCTCTAACTTCATTGTAATCTCTCAAAGTCAAAACAATAAAGGCAAATTTTGATTAGTGTAGCTATGTGTATTATGTACAGTTTACCTACTTTACTGTACTGTACTGATTTTCAGATCACACAACCTACATGCAACGTAGGGTCGTAGGATGTACTTAAATTTTTAAATATGGTCCTTAATATTGTCTTGATCCTTTAGTCAAAGGAGCTGTCATAAATAACCAAGACATAATATTTTGTATAAATTACTATCCCATCCCCTTCCCAGCTACATAAATTCCAGCAGTTTCCCTATAATTATTACTAAAATGCAAATTAAACCTGAGTTCAACTACTTACATTTACTGCTATTAGTATTTGTAAATTCACGTCTAGTCATCTATAGTTTTTTCATATAATTCTTCCCCCTCCATAGTCCTCCTTCCACTTTTTCAATTTAAATTCGAACGAGTAATTTATGGAATCCCTTTATGGTAGAGCGAGAAGAGCAAAGTGGTAAAGTCACTTTTACAGAATATTATGATATGATGATATAGGTATAAACTTTAACCATCCGTTCCGTGGTTCCGTCCTTACATATTTATATACTACGTATATAGCTGGTAGTGAGCTACAACGATTAGATATAGGTATGTATTGGAACTGGAATGATTACAATTGTATCTGAGCAATCTTGAGCTGGCTGAACTCCACCTGAAACCATTACTGATAATACTAACTAAGTATTAACAAACAGCTACATGCGAAATCATGTACAAAAAAAATCATTTCCACCTCCCACATATTCATCACTACATAGTCTACAGTATGTATGGCTTATCATAGGAGCTGCATACGTGATGTACTTACATACAGCACCTCATTACAATTACAAGTCAAGTAGTCAAGTCAGAATTAAAGGGAAATAGTATCGTGTACAAGAAGATAAACCCGAGCGAGCGGTATCCGGCCAGGTCAGGAAGCTTACACTTTTTTCACTGTTGTTTTTACACTTTCGTAAAACTGAAGGTGAAAGGATTGGAATAATAATAATAAAAGGATAGGGATACACAGTGTTGCAGATGTTCAACTGTCCACCCTACAGTTGACTGAAAGTACATACTTACAAGTATAAGTAGAATGTTGCTTCTCATTTGGCGTGTGAATAATAATTAATACTGTGAGTGAGTAATAATTAAGCAGAAGCATATGATGAAAATTCCAAAGAAATTCACCGTATTATTCTGCATACTTTTACGTTGTGTATAAAGTAATCATATCGCCATGTCAATGCATCAGGTAAATAGGATATTTAAAAATGTGAATGAAAGGATGACAAGACACGTTTTATTCTCTTTACTAGATTACTCATATTAATAATAATATGTATGTGTATATATCTAGCTTCAAACCCCTTTCGCTTTTGCTTGGTGTAATCGAATCGAGCAATCGCAATCGTGTGTGTACTTTGGTTGTAGTAGTGGTGGTAGTAATAGTAATAATAATAGGTATTAATCATGTTGATATACATACGCATATGTACTTATATGGCAGTCTATACATATACATTCTATATTAATTAAATAGATCATTGTTACATAGATTTTTCTCATGTAATTTATAAACAGTTTAAATTATTTGAATTAAAATAATTATAGTTTTAATTAATTTAATCAATTAAAATTATTATATTACAATGTACTGTTATATAGAATGAGATAAATTCATGATCATAATAATATTTATGATGATAAATTTAACTTCAACATTACTGGATACGTTAGAAATGGAATCAGTGTAGTGTGTTCTAATAAATCGCTTTAAGTAATAATAATAATTATTATTAACGTATTCTATATTATAAGCCAACATGCAACATCATCGAGTAACAAACATAACAATAAATATTAGTTAATAATTTTAATACATATTGGATTTTGATCGATATCGATAGTAGTATGTAATAAATTGTCCACAGACTAGCTACCATATATGTGTATATCTACAGGCTTTAATAACGTTCTTTTTTTGTGTTACTTTTGTATTCGGAAACTGAAACCTATTTCATAATGATAAATATTATTACGTGTTTCACTATATAAGTACTAACTTTACCAATCTAGATAACATTAGTATGCTGCTGTAGCCATAATTTATTATTATTATTACAGTATAATAATACGTATATGTATAAGCATGAACAGGTTACAGAGGTAAGTTAAGTAATTAGATGCCAAATAGTTGCATTAAATTATAATATATTATATATTCAAATTTTCTTTCTTTTTAGGATTCAAACTTTTTCTTTTAAATCAGTACAAAACAAAACAAAATATTTTAACGATTGAAGTTTACAAAAAGAGTAAATCTTCGAATCAAACCATTTAACCTGAAAACCAAAAAAAACAAGAATATTCGTTTTTTTTGCTTGATTTTACAAAGTTTTATGGTGGAACATATGGCGGTGGTAAGATGCCACTATTACTATTATGATGATATTTATTAGTGGAACTACTATACTGTACTGGAGGTAGTGGTGGCTCATATTTTGAAACGGATTTGTAGCCAGGTGGTGCTGGGTGGGTGTATTTGGGATGACTGTGGTTACTTCCATGGCTATGAGGTGGTGGTGTTTCGGAAGTAGGACGATGGGCTGGGGGTGGAGGGGGTTGCTGCTGTTGCTGCTGCTGTGGAGGCTGGGAACTGCGGGAAGCGGAGTGTGTTGGTGGCCCAGATGTAATCGCGGGTGGGTTTGCTGTAATGAATAAAATTAATAATAGCTCATGAGCAATTGGAAACAAAATTAAATTTTTATTTTTGTTTTATTTAGACTAAAAAGGAAATTGATAAATGTCAAGAGCTCACAATGTAGTAGAGCTTGTTCCGAATCCAACTCATCCTGGAAAATTACTGGTACACCTCCTCCCAATTTACGAATCTCACTCCCATCACCAGGTAGTTTTTTCTTCCGAGAGAGTAAACAGGCAATGATACAAGAAAGTAAGACCATGACAGCGATTAAAACTGATGGAATTATGTAAGTGACCAGGTAATCACTAAAAATTAAGAAAAAAAAACAATGTTTACAACGACAGTTTTACACAATTTATTATGTGATTGTGAATTGTAAAGATGAATTATTGCGGCGATCTCAAATCTAGTAAGGACCAACCTGTACTCGGATGACATCGTGACGTCATCAGTGGAATCACCTCCATCCCCACCAGCCATCCCACCATCTCCACCAAGCCCGTCATCCCCCCCATTCTTGACATTATTAAAATGGAAAACTGTATCATCCCCAATTAGTTTCCCAAGTGGAACCACATTCCCTCCACTGATATTAAAATCTGGACTGAATAATTCCACGACTTTCTTGTCCACTGGCCCTTCGTTGCTAAACAAAATTTTTCGTAACTGTGTAATCTCTTTTTCTCCTGGATTGGATTTATTGTACCAAGTAAAGTGTACAATATTACTATCGACAGTGTATGACTTGATCTTGATCTGATTTGGATTGGAATTGAAGAGCGTAGAAAGTTTCTCAATAAACTTTTTAATGGCTAGCGGATAGAAATTAGTCGCTGTGAAATGCAAACTAAACTCTGCATTATAACTTTCTTCGGTGTTTGTAATCCAAGTTTCTAGAACATCAACAGCTTTCTTGTCATGCGAATCAATACAAAGTAGAACATATTTCCCACCACTAATCCCCGTTACACCCCCTCCGCCAGTTTCCATTAAATCATTCCCACTTTTAAAATGATTTAAATTATTGCTATTACTTCCGTCAACATATATGGCGAAGAATTCACGGTTTTTACTGTCAAACTGTAACCAATTTTCTGGCTTTAAGGCTTCATGATTGTAGTCTACCAGAGTTAAATTCAAATTTTCTGTCAAATCCTCCGGATCATAACAAAAATCTTTCGGGACTTTGTAGACAAATAATTCCCCGTTGGAGACATTAATGAAGTCAATTTGATTTTTAATACTTGGTGGATAATTGTTGGTTTTGCTTGAGTTCACAACTCTCAGAGACTCACATGCCATACCCGGAATTAAAACGTAATGGAAATCCGGATACTGTTTCTTGTAGTGTTCAGCTACGGTTTGAATCTTTTCGATGGGACAGTCCTGTTCAATGAGGGTCTCATTCACGTACTGGAGAGTAACGGTTGGCCCTTCGATGGTAGCTTTGGTGACAATAAAATTTGCTGCCCCACTACCTTGACTGCCGTGACTTCCATGTCCATGAGCATGATGACCTGTACCACTCTGTGCTGGCGTCATATTCAAGTAAATTTTTTCACGCCAATTTGGAAACATGGGGAAGGAAAATTCATAGTAGTTATACCATAGACGGGATTTACTCGGTTGTCTCACACTAATAATAAGATCAGTAGTCGTTGTCAGTCCTTGAGAGTCTTCCGCAGTCAAGTTAAATCGATACTCGCTCACCTCTTCCACTGTGGGCAGCATGTAAAGATCATTGTCGATGATGTAAATCCATTTGTCTCTGGTATTTACAGAATATTTGAGATTCAGATCCAAGTCATCTTGGAAATGAGTGTCCACTCGTTGTTTATGAAAACTTCCACCATGGACTAGAATTTTATTTATTGGTTTGAGGACACGAGGCGGCTGATTTGCATTGGGGAGAAGATTCTCATAGGGACTCCTTGAAATGAAACTGGTGGGTTGCGGAGCTGAAATGTCGAGCGTTGGGGATGGATCGATGTCAATCGAGTCTCCGGATCCGATATGTATCCATTCATTGTTATTGAGGCTGGAAGAATGAACCGGGACGACAGGGTTCGCTTGGGTTCTTAGAAAAGATAGGGATGAAGTTGAGGGCTGAAGGTGCAACGGGGGTGGAAGTGAGGGGGTCGGACTTGGAGTTGATGATATGGACATTGACTCAAATGGCAAAATTAAATCCGACTCCACGGGGGAAGCGAGTGTTGGGGTGGGAGTAGGTAAATCCAAAACTAATGGGGTGGATGGCTCCACCAGCTGCTCTTCTACATAATTGTAGTCTTCATCGTCATCGCTAATGAGTGGATTAGATCCCGAACCAAACTCCTCATTCGCTGGATCTTTAAGGGGGTACAATAATATATTCACATTTTTTAAAAACAAAATCATATTTTAAAATTCGAAGGAATTCTGGTAATCTTTAGCATAATTGTATTCAAATGATGTGTTTTAATCTGCCTCTACATTCTCCTTTTTTCTGCCAGCGAAAATAAATGTGTGCATTTAAAACTTAAACTAATAAACTTAGCGTAAGTCAATTCTAAACGCATTTTTTGACCACGATGACACATAACAGTAATATTTAAAAAAAAGATATTAGTAATAACTCACCTGCACGCCCATACGAAAATCCCAGAATCAGCAGTAGCTGGTACAAAAGCACAATCTGTATCCGCATCGTGATTCCGGTATATGATATGGAAACTTCTACCTGAACAAGGATATTACACTACTCCCAATGTCACGAACTCATGAAGGTATCCAGAAGTAATGGAAATCGTAAATTGGAACAAATAGTCAAATAGTATTGCACTAGAAATACTTCGTAATTAATACAGTCTTCCTTGAGAATCGAGATTAAAACTGTAATCTCAGTAAACTCATTCAGATAAATTGAAATTAACTACTCTAATCTAAAAAAAACATACTGGACGAACAGCAAATTCACGAGGTCTACAGATTGTATGAAAGAAGCTGCTTCTCCCACTAAAATTTAATTAAATACAAATTACTATCGTAATCTAATTAAATTAATAGCTGCCTTCTTACACAACATGTATACGTATATGTATCTAATTCATTCCATTGATTGCCTCAGTCCCTACGTAATCAAGTACTTAATCACCTATAATGATATTCGAATTCAAGTACTTACTTATTTTTACCCCTGGTTGTAATATATAATATTATTGTATATGTAACTAAGTATAAAATAATCAGTAATCCCTTAAATAATTTAGTCAAATCAGTCTATGAAATTCATGTTGTATGGTATATAAGGTGGTATGGTATAATAATTATTATTACGTGTGTAGGATGAGGGTTTTGGTATCGGTACTGCACGATCCTATCGTGATCTAATCGTGTGGTGGTGTTTGGTTTCCGTATAGAGTTTCTTACTTATACTATTAGTTACTTAGGTAGTTATTATTGGTTCTAGATTTATTTTATATGTAACTTAAAAATGTCTTCCAAAGTGATAATAGTACCTAACCATGGTAAGAGTGGTGAGTAAAGCCATCGGCATGGCTATCCTTTAAATAAAATCCAATATATTATTTTAAAAGATTCTTTAAGTACACAGAGCGGAAGAGACACTTTTTTTTATGCAAATGTAAATCTAATTGCAATGTAGAATGTAGTATGTGTGTACGGGGAGGAAGAGAGATCTGGATCTCACATTCAGCAGATTATATATTTTATTACTCAGCCTGTAGTCGGTACTGTTAAAACTGCTCCTGAATGCAGTATGTATTACGCTGCTAACTGCTATACACTTTCACAGTGCAGGGCCAGGGCCAGGGATAAAAGAAAGCACTGAAAATTGTCCTATAGTTGCCAGTGCACAGTGTACTGCTCAAACTACTGCCGATTCCCGATGCCGATGCCGATGCCGATGCCGATACTACTGATTCCTTATTAAAAGTTTAGCACTATAGCGGAAACTATGTACATCCCATGTCTAAGCATACAGAGTCTGGCTTTTCAAGTCTTTCGTTGGGTCTGGTGTTGATCAATGAAATGCTGATAAGCGGAAAGGTGTGGCCTTGATAGGTTCAAGTCACATGCTATTTTTCCCCGGGAATTTGAAGGATTTCAAATAAAACTCAGTACACAGTTTTTGGCTCCCATCTAATCCCATTCCCATTCTATTCATTCCAATTCCAACTTTTTTCTCTTCTACTTGTCAATTATTCGGTTTCGGTTTTTTCCTCACAATCAGTGAAGCACCACTTCTTTTCCCTGTCAGCCATAGCCTTTTCCCAGCAGTCAGCAGTAAAAGTATAGTAAAGTAGTTCACTAGTCAGACCGGGACCGGGAGGAGTGCTCGTGTGTATGTACATATAATTACATTTCACTTGCATTCCAGCCCTGCATTGACAACCGTTCCGTTCTTTTTCGCTCACGGCCCACAGTTCTTTATTAGCCGTCAATTCTCATCAAGCATTTTCAGAAACATTTTGCCGCTTGAACATTTGGCATTTGGCATTGGAAGGAAGCGTTAAGTAAAAAAAACGCAAGCTTAGCGCTGAGGTTTCCGTCGTCAAGTCAGATCATTAATAAGCCAGAGCCAGGGCACGACGATAATATAGGGCCCAAGACTCGGATTGGAATATAATTTAGTGTTGTCAGAACCAGTGGGAGACTGTTGTGAGGGTATCGGGTAGCTTTGAGGGAGTCCAGAGCATTGCCAGAGTCCGACAGGGAGTCAAAGGAGGAAATACGAAGGAAGGTGTTCGGTTCTCTGGTTTTGCCAAAGCCTTATAGTTTTGCGGATAGCACCCAAAATCCTACTGCTCTGCTACTGCTCCACTCGAGATCGAGAATCTAGAATTCTGCCGGAGCTTCATATATTATATACTTCTATCACCAGTGTGTAAGTTTCTTGAGACTTTTAAGAGACTAGTCGTGTGCCTGAGTGATTGTGTTTTTGTATTGCTAAAAAAGGGAAGAATCTACAACCAGTTACAACTATACCAACTACTGCAACTGCATTTAGTCAATATATAGGCGGGGATTTTCTTCGCAAATAAAAATATTACATTTTTTTCCAGAGTTTCAGATTCAGAGACTCCGACTGAGTCAAACCAGCATTGTATTCAAACCGCTTGTTCCTTCTCGTTATTCCTATTCTGTATTCCTGTTTTCACTTACACACACACACACACTCAGTAATTTTTAATAGGTTCATTTTTTATCTACCTACCTGCCTGGTCTAGTCCTAGATTGGCGTTGGCGTTATTGACGGTCTCCTTCTCTCCTTTAAATAAAATTCCTGGAGTAAGTACTTACATGCTATAAGTGTCTATATCTAAACTTACTGTTTCTACATTATAAAGTAATTATCAGCAGCACTACTCAATACTCAACATTGAACTCAGTCCATGATTGAAGTCAAATAGAGCTGGGAATTATTCATATTACATATTCATGTCCTTATCACTTTTCCTTTAATATCACCGGAAGTTGGAAGTTGTGTAGTGTTTGTGAACTGAAGCCTCAGAATATCAGTTTTGTAAATCCGTCCCATTGCTTTATTAGTGTCAGCTATTTATATTTACTCTAAAACTAATCAGAATTGTTGGTGTTGTTGGTTGTCGGTACTGAAGTAGGGTGTTCACTATTACCACAGTCAATTTAGTAGGGTATTCTCAACCTCTACTCTAAAATGCATGTTGTTTTCATGCAGAAACTCAGTGATCTATTTATTATTGTTTTTTTTCATTTAACGTTGGAGCTCCTGCTACATAGAATATAATTCACTAATCGTAAGCAGGTAATGGTGCGACCTATTAGTTCGTAGTAAAATTCAGATAATTGTATTGTGCTTACTTACGTACCTCTTTGAGGCAACTACAGCACAAGTAAGCCGTTCGATAACAGATTTGTGTGCTCTGTATTTCCTTATGTAATAAAGCACAGTCACTAACTAGTAAGAAGTAAAGCATTTCCGAGCTTTTTACAAAAATTCATTGTTGACTTTGAATTGAAAAACATTATTTAATTCGTTGTTCACAACTTCTACGGTGCATGAAGCACTAAATAAGACTTGTCTACAGTCAGTTGACAGTAGCACAAAAGGCACTATTTCCGCATTTCCCTATTAATTATTTTTTATTCGCTTGGAAAGGCTTCGAACCGCAGTTTTGGCACGTAGTGGTAAATGAACAATGCGCAACGTGCTAAAGGGGCAAATAGCGTCACGAAACAACAACAGTTTTGGTTTTGGCAGTAAAGAAGGAACATCAGTCCAAAATACTTTGTGTCTTTAATTATGATATGTTACTGCGGACATCTTTGTATTATGCAACATGCAAACCACACATAGTTCAATATTAGTTAAGGCAGAACATGGAACTGACCGCGGTCAACATTAATAATAGTTGGTCATTGTTCAGTGGAGAGTAAGTATAAAGACGGCCGTTGACTAATAGTTGAGAGATGGTAGAGAACACCTCATTTCAGTACCTTTCCTCCACTACCTTCGTCACCTTCGTCGTATTTTATTATCTGTTTCTATTCTATTTATGGCATTGCAGTGGAGGGAGGCTGTGCATACAGAGCGAAGCAGGAAAGTCCACCTAAACGTTTAGATTTTTAGTAATAAAAATATAACTTCACTTCACTACTGTGACTACTGCTGAAAACTCAATAAAATTTACGTGTGAGTCCAGCAGTTAAAAATTAAACAGAAAGTCAGTAAAGTCCAAGTCAGAAGACGGGTGGGCTGTGATTTATCGTCAAAAAAGGAGTAAACGAACCGAGAATTCAGTCAATAATTGGCATTTGGAACCCTATATTATATATAGTCTTAATATTGGACATCCGATTCACTAGCAATTATTCTTCATGTCTATGTCATAAAGTTGTATGTGAATCCTTTACACAGCGATAACGTTGATCGTTGATCGTGAGACTCGGATAGAAGGAAAACAGGATGTTGTTAAATATGAATCCAGAGGAGAAGCAATCAGATTTGTCACCGGTGCTTCAGTTAGCCCAGAAATTTAATGTATTCTTTCTGACGAGTAAGTTTTTTACAATTAGGTATGTTTTTTTCTTGTACTACTATATTATATTAAAAAGTTTGTGTTTTTTTAATGTATGCTAATCTGAATAAGTTCGGTGCATATTTTTATAATTCGTATTTTCTTTTATTTCTTAATATTACTATGCATTAAGTTTTAAATTACTTATTTAATATAGTGTATTTATTTTAAGTTTTATTTTGAGCACAGTAAAATGACAAGCTATTTTTTCCCATTTGACTCGTAGTACAAATTCTCCTTTTTAAAAAAAAGGAGCTGTTGTTCAACTTGTGGATTTATAATTTGTTACTACCAAATAATTATATCTTATGATGACCTATATTTAGACGAAAAGACATGTATTTAAGGTGTTGTATAATACGATATCAGATATTGTTTTTCTAAATTGGAAACATTGGTGAATAATGAAATTTCAGAGCTCCAAAAATCTTCAGCACAAGCACCGTATGCACTTCCGTTCGTTGTCGATGGGTATATTGTTGGAATGGTCCGACCTGATGTACTCGATGTGATTCGAAAATGTCCACTTTTCAAAGTGTGCAGTGATACTGTTGAATTGGCACCAAATGCCTCTCTTGACTATGAAACCAGGTCAAAGGAGATTGAGACCGTTGTCAATGAATGGCGGAGGGACAAAACTTTTGTCACTCTAAGTGGCTGGAGAGATGAAGTGAGTTACAAAAGTCCTATAAGTTCTGTATCAAGAAATATTTAAAATTTAAAAATTAAATTACACTAATCGGTCTACTCTTTTAAAAGTATTATCATTGTTTTTTACTTTGCTTGGTTTAATTTAACATGTCTAATGTTTTGTCTTATTTTTATGAAAAAATAATTTTTCAGCTATACGAAGTGAGGTCTGGATATGATGATACACCTTTGTTTAAAATGGAGAGATCCGCTACATGTCTGTTTGGCATTAGACAATACGGTGTTGACCTAAATGGGTACGTGAAGCACTCAACTAAAGGAATGTGCATTTGGCTTCAAAAGAGATCTGTGACTAAACAAACTTGGCCTGGAAGAATGGATAATATGGTACAGCCTTCTCTCTTTTTCTCATTTTTCGATCTCTATATTTAGTTATCTTATAGTGATTTGCTCATACGATTATTTCATTAACACACAACAAAAATGACTGTGTAATTACCTAGTTACTCAGACGTTAAGTCTGAAATTGAGATCTGGAACTCATTTGCTAGTGTAGTAGAAATTGCCCATAGAGACATCTTATCAGTGGTATTCGGGCGTGGACATTAATGGCAAATACAGTTTTTTTTTGGTCAGTGCTTACGAAATTACATATTTTTTCAATTATATTCTTAAAAGACGGTTACGCCACATTCGGTTTTAAATCCTATGAGTGTCTAGCCTGGTAATGGAAATGATTTAAGTTAATATTAGGGACCACGCTATAGAATGCTTTTGGGTATGTACTTTACAAGCAAAGGTGATTCGGTATCATGATATAAATTCCAACTACACATGCACATGAGTGACTAAGTTGAAACTTGCGTTACCTGTACCTGCCTACCGTATATCCTATAATAGTACGCCCCGCGTACTATCCAAATTTGGAACTCTCAGACCCGCGTAATATTACAGACCCGCGCACTGCCGTTTAATAGCGTGTTAAATTGACCCGCGTACTATTCAAACAGACCTCTCAGACCCGCGTACTATTACAGACCCGCGTAGTATTACAGACCCGCGCATTATTATAGGATATACGGTACCTAAGTATATCATTTAAAAGTGTTAAATCCTTATTGGCGCACATACGTATACGAGCTACATATTTATTTTTAGAGCATTCTTTAAAATTGCATTCTACGACACCTTACTTTTACAATGACACGGTTGGCAGTTTTTTGAGAACAGTAAAACTATTTCTGTGAAAAATGTAAGACTGTAAATAATTATTCGAAATCATTTAGTTTTATTATGGAGTGAAGGACACGCAGAGAAAGAATGGGTGTCCTTCGTAGAAATTGCTCACGGGATTCGTCATTACACCTTATCTTTTGTAAGCTATGACTTGTATGACTACTGACTATTATGGCTCTGGTTATATGTGGTTTTTCAGGTGGGTGGTGGACTGGCAGTTGGTTACTCCGTACAAGAAACTGCTTTGAAGGAAGCCAATGAAGAAGCAAGTATACCAGCCGATTTACTCTTAAATTTGCAACCCGTTGGAACTGTCTCGTAATTATTAATACTTACTTACGCCTACATACATAAGTGTACTCTTTAAAATTAACTTTCATCTTTGCACGTGTTACATTTCTACAGAATGTCTTTGATATGTTAATTTTTTCATTAATTACTTACCGTACCGTGAGGTGTACTAATTCGAGTGACTTTGTGTGTGTGTGTAGCTACTTTTTCGAGTCAGAACGGGGACTGTTTCCAAATACGCATTTCGTGTACGATCTACTGCTACCCGAGGACTTTGTTCCAGTCAATCAGGATGGAGAAGTCGAGTCATTCACACTAGTCACGGTCCAAGTAATCAATAATTATTTTTGTCTCAATACATATATATATATATATGAATGATTATATAATTACGTGTCCTTGAAATGAAATTTAACTACATCATGCTTCATAATTTATTTCATAGTAAAATAATGGTAATGGTTATTTGAGTATTCATGCTGTTTCGCCCTTGCCTTGTTATCTCTTTCCTCTGATCATGCATTCAAAGTGTGTAAAAATGTGTTGACGTATTTGTTTAGTTGAATTTAACTTGGATTTGAATTTTGAATGGTGTGATGTTAGGAAGCATTGGACTGTGCACTCTCACCAGACTTTAAAACTACAAGTTGCCCAGTTATTCTAGATTTTTTGATACGTCATGGATTTATTAAGCCTGAGAATGGTATGCTTTTATATTTAACTACCTAATCTATGATTTCTGGAACTTATGTTTTCAATATGATGATTTATGGAAAGGAAATTGTGATTCTTGTATTTGACTCTCAGCATTCCCGTTTGACCAATCCAGTGTTATGTACTTACTTACCTATATTTGAATTGTGTGTATACGTTTTCCAGAACCTGATTTTCCTCAAATAATGGAATTACTTCACGTACCATTACATTCCATCTTTAAACAAACTATTCAGTCTTCTAGTCATCAATAAAGCTTGAAGAAGAATAACTACTAATGACTAAAAATTATTAATCTACTTACACCAATAAACTAATTATATCAAATTAAACTATATTCAAAATACTATTACTATATACACATGATTACATAAGTAGTAAGATACCTACTTACCAACTTATATAACCATATATTATAAATACTACTACAGCTACTGTACGTTTATCTTGTTTCGATTTGAAATTGAAAATAAAAATTACTAATTTTATTTCTTGAGTTCAAAATGTTATCTTGTCAACCTCTCCATTACCAGCACCTAAACTTTTAACCAGTACTATGTTACCCTTTTCTCATATTACAAAAAAATGTTAACATACCTACCTACTACCTATATTTACCTAGTGCACGTTGGAGTGGAAATAAATTAAAACTATGGATATACACGTAACATGCTACTTTAAAAAACTTATTATTATTACTACCTATTATGAAAATTAAAATATTAAATTGTTCGTTAATGAACACATTTAATCTATATAATAATTATGCAATATACCTACCTATACATAAATCAAGAATCACAATATATAAAAATAATTGTGTAATAGTAATGGAGTGGGAACTTGGAGTTATTAGAGAAGAAACTAATTAAGTACTATACCAACTTTACCACTTATAACCTTTACCTAAGTGAAATTTAAAGAAACAATAATAACATTGTTATGTATGGAATACATTTATGCAAATGAAAAAAGTATTTAAAGTACCGGAGTATTTAATGAAAATTATATTAAATGATGATCTATAATGATATAATATTGTATAGTATTAGAATTAAAAAATTCATTTATATATATATATTATAATATTATTATGTTGTGTTACTTTTAAGTATGTATTATCATGGTGATTTATTTTGTAAACGCTATTTATTTGAGAGAAAATGAAAGTATACTTAATAAATGGACGCGTGATCTTAATTTCAATTTGAGACATTTTTGGTTTCTCGCATTTTCCTACTCTTTTACTTCTGCGGTTTTGTAACCATTTCATCTGTCTCCTTTATGAACCATCATGTTAAATAATGATCATAAGCTGTGAAGCATGAACGCATTGTCCGCGATGTCCGCATTGCGAATATTATAATAATTAATTGTACTGCGATTATTAACATCATCGTATCAGTTGAATTCTAGGTAATGGTTGTGCATGTGTCATTACACAGCGTGTTAATTAATTGTCAAAGCCTACATAATTAATTTTTTTTTCACGAATGCAGAAATACTGCTGCGAATAATTGACAATTGGTAATGGTTGGATCAGTTATAGGAGAAGCTATACTGCGGGATGTTGTAAGTATATGCAAAATAACGTATTATATAACGTGAAACAGGAAGAGATGTCGTTAATAGAGAGACAGACCAGTAGAGGCCACCGTGGACAGTTCTCTTTAGTTGCTTTTCACTGAAGGTTCCTAGAAGATTATTTTTAAATTGATATTGATAGAATTATAAATTGTAGGTTACTAAATCTAAATACAAAGTAAAAGTAGTGCGCAACTAGAGTGTCCACATTAAAAACATTAAATTTCCTGTTGCTTCATTTCTATTCTATTTTATTCATTGTATACACTCCTAATGTCCTAATACACTAGCCCAGTGCAGTACTTACTACTATAGCATCAGTCTCACTAGTCAGACAGTATACTACCACCAATCATTCCCTAATTTTGTACTATATCTGCTCCTATTTTTTAAGCAGCACACAGAATATTGCAATATAATATACTTTTTCTCTGGAAGTGGAAGTAGAAACTGAAAAAAAACTGAGCTGGATAAGGAAAGAATAAGGGTTACAAAATATATATTTACATATAATATTTTCAGTATTTAGCTTCCAATGGCATTTTCTGGATTTTTGGATTTTTTTCAAAAAGAAAAGGTGAGTATCCGATGGGATTTTGTGTCTTCATTAATAAATCATAAGATATAATAATTAATTATGAGGATATAATATTAATTTCTCTCGAGTGGGAGTGATTAAACCCTCTTAGTTTCGTAAAGAAATTTTAATATTTATTACGGCAGACAACGTGCTCGTTTCTTAAGGCGGTTGTTGTGTGCATTGTAAATTTAGAGGATGAAAGTTAAAAGATTATTATCGTGTTTTTCATAAAATGTTTCACAACATAGTTGCTACTTTACTGAACAAATAAGAGCTATTAATTGATATCGTTTTGATTTGATTGCATATAGACTTTTCGACCTGTAAAACGTAAATTTGAGCCTGGAACATTACGTTATGGCTTACACAAAGCAGCACAGGCAAGTTTGTCATCTGGAATTAATTTGTCCGAAGCTGTTAAGCTACCACCGGGGGAAGATTTATGTGACTGGCTGGCTGTTCATGGTAAGTACATACTCATTTTAAATTTGACATGGCAAACTTTATTTTTATATAATAGAATTATTTCTATAACATGTAACTATATTCAATGCTGTAAATGGATTTAAAATTTTCATAAACGTGCATTTCGGTTTCATAATGCAATGTGCTGCAGTTAAACAATCGAATATACATACCTGTTATTAGTAATGTTTTAATGCTGTTTATTTTCGTGACTTGGATGAATGGAATGGATGGATAACATTTATTTTGTGATTCAGTTGTAGATTTTTTCAACCGTGTCAATTTAATCTACGGGACTGTAATAGATTATTGTACTGAAAAATCCTGTCCAACGATGTCTGGTGGACCAAAATATGAGTATTTATGGGCAGATCCTGGTAATCCTGTTTACAAGTAAGTCAATACCTTTTATTTTATATTTTTGACTTGTATAGGGCCATAATTCGGGGGAACGTGTAGTGCTTGTGCATAACATGCGCCATATAAGTTTGTATATTTAAATTGACGTTAACACTGACTAATTTGAATTAATCCTTGTGATAAAGATGTTAATTTGTAAATTTAAATTAATTTAATAGACGCAAGACTTATTGCTACACTTTATCTTTGTGTTTGAATGATAGAAAGCCTACGAAACTTCCTGCACCTGTGTATGTATCATGTTTGATGGAGTGGATTGAGTCCAACATAAATAATGAAGCATTATTTCCAACGATGACCAATCAAGGTTTCCCAAAGAATTTCACTACTATCTGTAAAAAGATTTTGACAAGACTATTCCGTGTTTTTGTTCATGTCTACATTCATCATTTTGATCGGATTGTGGCATTAGGAGCCGTAAGTATTTCATTCACAATGTACTTTCTATATAGTTTCTATATAAAAATCGGAGTGGCAGCCAGCTTAAATTTATATTTTGATTTTTAACATACAACGACCTATTAAAAATTATATTTTCAGGAAGCACATGTGAACACCTGCTACAAGCATTTCTACTATTTCATAACTGAATTTCAACTCGTAAGCCCTAAAGAACTGGAACCCCTTCAAGAAATGACTATGAAAATTTGTCGCTAAAACAGTCTTTCCACTGTGCGCAACATCCCATTACATTAAAATATGTATAATGCCAAGCTCGATTTTAAAAAACTCCTTTCTTGAACTTTCTTCTCGAGGTAAAAGTAGTTAACTAAGTTAACTAAAGTTAAAGCATGTGTAATGTGTATGCAATGTATTGTTTGACCTGAAAGAGACTCGGGCGGATTTTATTAGAAGCAGTCAATTAAGTATGATGTCTGTACAATTATTGTAATTTTGCAAGTTGCAATGTCCCTGCAATAGTAAACAGTATTTTTGTGAATCTATATTGAGGATATCTGATATCTGTATTATGCAAATAATAATATTAATAAGTGAATTATTAAGAAATATAATGTTACTACCACGGATCAACTGATCTGACATTGGATGTCCTCTTCAATGCTTACCGCAACGTAGCATCATCCATCAACATTATTTAAGAACAACACGAAAACACAAACGAATGACCCCAAATAACCAAAAAAAACACAACTACTTCATATTATATATACAAGACGAGACAACCTCTCACACATTCTTACGTTAGGAAAAGTAAGGAACACAATGCAAATTTTAGGAATATAATATATGACACATTAAATAATTGTGATTTGTTATTTCGACTGTTTATTTTTGCATGGAAATTTTATTTCATTTTATGATTCTTATTATCTCTTGTGAATAAATATAATAATTATCAACTATTACAAATAATTAATCGTAACATTGTAGTCGTGCAACGTCGTATAAGTAATCGTAATCGTAAATCGTAAAGTAATATACAATAATATATAGACTTTCTAATTAATTATTAGTACCACAATTTTCAATTTATAAATTACATGATTTACTGTAATGAGCGTTTCTTTAAATATAAATTAATATTCCTTGAATTCTAATGTTCTCAAGAAATGCATAACAATTAAAAGTTAAATAGGTAGCGGTGATGCTAAATATGATGGGATGGAGAACGTAAATACACTAAAATTAATTCGCAAGTAACTAAATCAATAAAGTCCAAATGCGCGGTTGAATCCGTATCGAAAATAATCGATGTATGAAATCAAAGTAACTTACTTATATTCAATACATATTAGAAATTAGACACAATATTAACAACGCTTAATCGAGAAGTAAAAAGATTAAAACTGTTTCCATCATTTAACCTTTGTATGTACCCCCAATCATGATTTGCTATACTTTTAACTCTGTTAAAATATGACACATAATATGTAAACAGTAGCATTAAAGATTAACAATTACTTGAATTACGATTACTTAAACGGAATAATATTTACAAAATATTTTGAAATCATAAAATACATGCCGAAGTTAGAATTATTATACCTTTATACCAGGAATCATTAGAACCGAGTAATTAAAAATATTCGTTGCGATATAATTAATATATAACGATAATAATTTACACATGAGACACAGACACAAAGGATGCAACGTGTAACGAACGCATCTCAAATAAGTATCTACCTACCACAAATACCTTTTACATTTTATTATATAGATTTATAGAATTTGAAAAAGATTAAAATAATATACATACATATATATATATATATTCATAATTATATTTTAAAATTTTAAATAAACTCCTACTGTGTAAATAAATTGACTTGAATAGTTATAACTATTTAAGAAAAAATCAAATCAAAGCAACGCAAGTCAGAAGCTAAGCTACATATTCAACGTCTTAAAAATCAGAAATGAGCATACGAATGCCCGTTGACTGAAGTTGCAGTAAAGCTACTGCCTATATGGATTGTAATTATAACTTTGAATTGTGATTTCATGAGTTGCATCCCACTTAATGACACTTTTAGTTATTCATATTATTATCATTTCAGTTTTGTCTAATTCTATATATTTAATTATTATATTATAAAGTGCATCCATGCGATTCGCACGATGCGAAAGAACAGCATCTAATATTCTAGATTCTAGAGACAGCCGTGAATAAAAATACTGATGTAAAATTAATATCGGTTGGAAATAGTATCACATTGAAAAATGTATTGTATTATAGCAGCAGTGATAGTTCCAGCACAGTGTCCTTATTTTTACAATTTGGTGTATGGGTGAACTGCAATAATGACACATCATCCAGCTCTTTTAGGATTTATTATTTTAGCATAAAATGGATTTAAAATTCACCCCAAAAAAATGTAAACATTCTCAATTTACATTTTAATCAAGCTTGGTTTTAAAAATTAAAGAACTAGTTTTCGCTGCAATAGAAGTGATGAACTGTCATATGTATCTGGTTCACTAATTATGACATCAACTCCCATAAATTCTATAGTTCTTTTTAGATAACAGACAATAAGTAACATCTACTTGTTTAATAAAGTCCCGATCACACAATTACAAATCTGTGATAGTTTTAATGATCATCCCCTCATCAATATCAGTGGATAGAAAACAAACAGATTTTATAAGTAAAAATCGTGACTTGTGAGCAAATTAAGACTAAATTATGTATTATATATAATTAAGATATGATAATTAATTTTGTTAATCACAACTAATAGTTAATTTAGTCGTAATCAAAATGAATAAGACAATCGAAGCAATGAATGTATACTCGAATAGTAAATAATAATCAACTCACAACTATCACTTGGTATATAAAGGTGTAGTTGGATTTGAATTGAGGTTTGTTCCTTCATTTGGAAGTGGTTCGGATGTTATGACAATGGGAGTTGTAGTTGCCGTTGCACCTCCCGCACCCGCAGGTGAAATTCCCCCCGATGAATTTCCAGCATCATTCTCATCCTTTAAATAGTACACAAAAAATATGTCAGAGTAAGTTAAGTTCGAAATAAATTCGAATGGCTGTGCCAAATTAAAAAATAATTATATATGTATGTGTGTATGTAAAATAATAAAATACATAAATTCATACATACTGTAATAGCACTTACAAAGTTAAAATAATCGGGGTCTCCATTTGGATCCGCCGGACGACACTTTCCACAACAACAATTGCAACAACAGCACAGGCAGCAACAACAGTAGCACCCTGTTAGTAATCCAACTGTGCAGAATAAAAATTTAGCCCATTTTGAAGTTAGTAAGAAGTACGTGGAAACATTCTGTTCACCAAACTGATCCGAAATGTAAAGACCAAGGGACCCGTAAGTATCATAAATTCTTTTCTTTGTTGCATCCGACAGAATACTATTAGCGTGATTTATCTCCTTGAACTATTGATTCAATTCAACAAAAAGCAAAATGAAATTAAAAACAAAGCAGTATTGGCTGAGTCAACTGCCATGCAAGGAGCCACGCATCCAGTAGCATCCACAATCCAAGTAAGTACAAAATACAAGTGAATCCAACATGACATTAAAAATGTACATCGATATATATATATAGGAAAGCAGTAAGTAACAGCTACTGATCACGAGAACATTTATTATTAAATACCTTCTCAGCAGCGTCGGGATTGTCTGGGTTTTTATCTGGATGAAATTGCAGGGCTAATTTTCTGTACGTTTTCTTAATTTCATCTGGTGTAGCAGTCTTTGGAAGGCCAAGAACATTGTAGTAAGTTTCCCCAGATGTTCTAAATTGACAAATTAAAGTTTTAATAGTAGTGAACAAAAATTAAAATAACCATTCACAATTTCATCTCTGAAACCGATGCCTATTTGAAAGTCAAAAGTTAAAAATATTCCAAATTCAAAACTCAGCTTACGACATGCGACGTGGATCCATCTTCTTGAACAACTAACAATGGAATACTTGGAATTACTACACCAAAATCTATCAGCTCCACTCAGTCGAAATTAAAAACAATTTTACTATGTAAAGGGAGCAAGCTGTATTAATTTAACTTCACCAATGCACTGACTGAACAGCTGAGGCCGACAAACTTTGACCGTTAAAGAGCTCCAGCATCTACAGAGACTCCAGACTTTTAATCGTAAAAGTGAGGTTGGTAATGTAATAATTGTAAATTGGTAGGTAAGATCCACCAAATCAAATCAACGCAAACAACACGTCAACGTAACCCTAAGGTAAATAAATACTAAAAGCTAGTAAAGCTACCCACGAAATAAATACTTGAATTTAATATAAGCCCAAACTCCACAAAAACCTAAGTTAATCAGTAATACTACCTCAAGTTATGCAAAATATTAAGTTGCATTATTTCAATTAATTACGGAATTAAGAATTATAAAAAAACGAAAGGGATTTTTTGTTTTCTTAAAGGATGGACGAATTTCACAAGAAAATTATTATTTTATATTTCCTGCGCCCACTTCAAATCAATACTTGTCATGTGGTTGGCGTTTGCGAACGTCATATTTCTCTTTCCACACACTTTTGCTCCTGTTTCTTCGTTATCGTTAGTACCTAGACCTACACACCTGCCTGCCACAACTTCATCCATTGAAGTATTAGGGACATTTTATGTATAATATTATTATGGCCATCGTTTTACGATTTTACATAGTGTATTATTTCACCTTAGTTTTAGATGTATGTAATATGGCTACGTTAATATTATAATCTAACAACTAAATCTAAAAAATAGCATATAATATCGTTAATAACGGCTTACACCTGGTCTGGTTTCGTTCGTCTATAGGGTCTCACAGTTCACCGGTTTAATTGTCAATTACTTGTAGGTACATCTATACCACGAAACAAACTTGGCCTGGCATGAGCCATGACGCTATTAAAAACCCGAGTATATTATAAATATTCATGGTGTTGGCGTTAGACCGTATGATGCATAACAATTTAAGAATGAATAACTACATAAATTAGCTGGTGTGTTATAGTTATGATACTGCCGGATATACCTAGCCATATTTTTTAGAGTGATGATGTTGTGTTAATGACGAACTGCCCTACTCTTAAAAAATACTAGCTGGCGATACATGCATGTAAAATTCTTTTTTGTGAATACGAATTTCCTATAATGCCGACGTCGAAGAATTTAAGAATAGTATTAGGTATGTAATTACATATTGGCATTTGGCATGGGTAATCGACGGATAATTATTTGTTAAAGCTTGAGTTTATCGTCGAAACTAAAGAATGCAAATAATTAAATATAATAATAATTTTGTCGACGAAATCATTAAACTAATTCGCATATTTTGGTAAATATGTACATCAATTATTATATTTAATAATAAATTGTTATTCTTACACGCTGTACCTTTCTCTCCGGTCTCTGCAATGGCTTGACAAGGAATAATGAGTATATGATGCGACAATTATAAACTTAAAAATCCAATTCGTCAACATTATATACAACATCATGACACAGGAAATTCAATTAGGAAGGTATGTTTCGTACATGCCAAAGTATGTATGTGTACAGTAAAAGATGAAGTATAATAGTTATAATTATTATATATATGTACATATTATTGTGTATTTTTCCTATTTAGCATAATTATTGGTAATATTATATATATTTACGTTGTATTTTAAGTAATAATTAACTTTTAAATTGATGGTTTTATATCTTCTATACAATATGTGGGTAGGTATGCACAATATACAGGTACATAATATATATTTAAGTGGTGAAGAATAAGCTTTTTGGCTTTCAAGCAAATTATTAATATATGTTTTAATATAATTTAATATTATTTTTTATAGACATAATTACATTAGCATATATATACATTTGTGTTTGCGTGTACTTACAAGAAGCATAATTATTATACATAATAATAAATAAATACTTTTTATCGTAGTCGTAATAACGCTGAAGCTTATATAATATATGTATATCTATCTATAGATACTTTTCGTAGTTGCCAAATTCAATTATTCACTTTAGCCTTTAATGGGAGTCCAGGAAAATGGTGTGATATATATATATTATATGTCAAATATATTTCATATCTATATAAGAGATATATCGTGCTCATCATAATTTTCTTAGATTTATTCGTTTCGGTTTCGGTCTTGGGGGGACCAAAGATAAGCATTGATTGACAATCTAATAGCCGTGTACATTTTTGCTTTGGTGAAAAATTGTCCAGAATTTTTTATTTTTTTTGTGTATCAATATATCTCAATCCAGTTCTTCATTTGGTATAAACCCATGAACAGCACTCCCATTACTGTCTTCTTCCTCCTCCTCTTCATTATTATCTTCCTGATCTTGTTCCTGTTCTAATAATTTCCTGGCTAATTTCACGGCATAGTACTCATTATAATGGGCTTTTCTCTTGGATTCAAATATTTGACGTTTTGCCTGCTCTTCCGGATCCTCTGGTCCTTCTTCTTCAGAGGACGATTCTTCTTTTGTCGCTGACAATTTCAAAGGGTCATCAGGCTGAGCTTCAAGACTATAAGGAGGAAAAATTGAAAAATATGTTTGTCATTGATACAACTACATAGTGTATAATACCTGCCACTGACACTGACAGGAAATGAGCAAATCAGATGGACACAATTCAGGATTAAAAATTTTAATACGTAAAATTCAATTCATGAGTTTTCAGACCGCTTTATAATATTTTGACATGAAAACGCTAAATGGTTAGTAAATGTATACGCTAAATATCTAGAAATAACAATAATAATTATTGTTGACAGCATTATTTTAAGTTTCCCTACCGTTTGGCGAGCAACAATGGGTCAATCCCTTGAATTTCAGAATCTTCGCCATCCTCATAGTAATTAAATGGTGTTTTAGGTTCTTCAATTTTCATGTGACCATAATCTTTGTCTGCAGGATGAAGCGTTTCAATTATATTCATTTCGTCAAATTTTGTAGACTTCCTGCAAGTATTGCAATCAACATAGAACAGTTAAATACATAAAAAGAATGAATGCGATGGTAAAATAATATCACTATGTCTGGTAATGGAACACCCAGTCCAGACATATCTTGAAACCAAAAAATTTCACAGTAAATTATTTTATTATGAAACTTCAAAAGTAAATAAATTCAAAATTGAAAATCCCGTTGAAGTCACAACGAAAATACAAACAACAAATAAGCTATACTATTATATACTTTCCTAATGAAATTCAAATCACTCACCTGTGCATTGACCCACTCATGCTGTCACTGAAAATGTGATTTCCACTAGAACTTGTGTTTAGTTGATTGGAAGAACCTGCTTTATCAAAACTCGAAGACTGCTTCAAAATCCCCTTTGGAGGTTTTTTGTTTAAATTTTCCGACATTTTTGTGGCTTTAATTGGCTGATTTGGCTTTATTGTTTATTGTCCTAACTTGTT
Source organism: Dicyrtomina minuta (assembly GCA_949802685.1). Classification (NCBI taxonomy): domain Eukaryota; kingdom Metazoa; phylum Arthropoda; class Collembola; order Symphypleona; family Dicyrtomidae; genus Dicyrtomina; species Dicyrtomina minuta. The sequence goes on along the minus strand of OX461808.1, from coordinate 73,359,097 downwards.
CTAATTATTATTATTTGTATATCTGCTAAGTTGATAGTGAGTTTGTTCGTAATATACTGATGACTGATCACTTGAGTACACTTTCGGTTTTAGTACAACATAGAATGAGCTGTTGACTTATCAGCTGATGTTTTATTTTGGAGATAATTGCAAGTACATGTAAGAAAGACAGATAACTTTTGAATCACAATTTTGACACCAAATAAAAATGTACTTATTTCAGTACTTAATTGCTTCTTGCCACCTTTTAGCTCTTTGAGCTACCAGCACCAGCTACCACTGCACCGTTGACTGCTGACGACCGTCACCGTCAGTCTGTTTTCCACAGGTTATTTATGTTCTTCGTCCAGGCCAGGCGCTAGGTCCGGGCCAGTGTGTCACAAAATTAAGAATAAACTAAATGACAACGAAAAGATTATCTTTAATTATTGTGCCGTGACATGTAGATGAGTAGACAGGTTGCAGTTGCAGGTTTAACTTTAAGCGTCTGACTCGACCGCCAATTATGATTTCACAAGTACGTAATAGAAATAAACCTATACATTTGTTAACTGCAATCAATGCACTATTTAAAGTAGGTGTGCTATAGCTGCTGTCGTTGATTGTATTTTCCGTTTCTGTAAAATCCCTAGTAATTTTATTACGTATATCTCTATCGTTGAACGTAAGTACAGTAAATATTATCTCTATCTAATCTCAAAATTTCCACGCAATCAACAATTTAATCCGGTCAATATGACTCTGACTAAGTATATCATATTTTATCATATGAACAATGAATGATGAGCTTTAATCGCTTTTATATTAATTACCAGTAAAGTTTTCATGCACACGTAGTAAGTAGAGTTTAATAAAATCTTGCCCCTACACTATATATAATAAGTGTTTTAATTAGTGCTGCATTTCTGCTATTAACATAAACCTTATAGCTTACTATTATTAGTCCGTAGTCCTACCTTCTTCACTCTGACACAACTGATTTTGATCTGACTGACTGAGTGAGTGAGCTGAAGAGTGAAATGTTCCGAGTTTTCGATTTTTTTAGATGCACAACAAACCTTAAAAGCAGAACCTCCTGCAACTCTGCAACTGCAATGCTTTTTATATTCCTTGCTGTTTTAATAGTGTGTAATCTTCCGGAGCCTCAGTCTGGCTTAACTGAACAGTCTACCAACTACCGACTTCCGAGTGGGCAAAGAGAATACACATTACATATAATAAAAAAAATCTCACTGAAATTGGTTTAAAATCAAATCAATTGCAAAAAACTTAGAAAAACCTGCGCGCGGTCATTTACAGGTTGTAACTTGTTTTAGCTTGATGATGGCCTGTTCGAAAGCCAGCAAAACAAGAGTACATATTATACTTATTACACATCTCTATTCATTAGCCCTAATTTCATTAGCAGCAATTAGCCAAAATCAACATCCGACTGAAGAATCTATATGTAATGTCTTGTGTCCTGCATATCTATTTTAGTAGTTACCTAATTTTTCCCTCACATTATTTTAATTACAAATAAATATTTGTTAGACTAATAAAGGCACTAATTATTTATATTGTCTAATTGTCTACCAGGATCATGATCTACCAGGAGTAGGTGTAGAGAAATAAGATAACCATGATAATATTATTAGTATAGTAGTAATGAAGTTGTTAAAGCATTGAGAAAAGCCGCAGCCGATGATTCACATATTACATATTATTATTAAAGAAGGAAAGCATCTTGTTTTGTTCCGCCCATGTTCCACACAGTCTCCACAGAGTTTTTATCGGCATCGACAACCTCATCACATTATTACTATTAGTTGTTAGTTGCTCACCTTCCGAGCCTTGGTTCGATTCGAATTTGAAGTAGTTCTCCTAATCCTCCTACTACTGTAACAACTATTACGAACTATAGTTAGGTAGCTCCATTTCTTCTAGCAAAGATTTTCTTTGGAATTTTGGTTCAGTCAGTGTGAATTTTGCATTTGGAAATTAGCACGTAGCATTGAATGTGGTGTGGATGCTAGTGTTTATTTACATTATTGTGCAAAAAAAAACATTACTCTATAGAGTGATAGAAGTAATGTGGAAGGAGAAGGAGTCTTGAAGGCGTACCTCTCATCAGCAGTTCAGTTCTGTGGCGACTGTCTACTTACTAGTTAGTAGATAGACCGTAGACAATAATAAAATATAAAACCTTGGGGTGCATCTTCTTCAGTTCTTCTTATTAGAAGTTGGAATAGTTGGAATTGAAATAGGAATTTTAGCTAGAGCTAGAGCTCAACCAAATTGGTTCAAAAAATAGTCTCTCTCAAAAGACGCATGGATGCTACAGTAAACAATATATATGAGCATGTATTTATAGATAATCAAAAGTTTTATACTTCAATTGTCCATGTTTCGACAGTACACATAGTGGTCTAGTGGAATCTTATTTTTAATTGACTTATCATTATTAAATTTTTATTTCAATTTTTTGTTTCTCAAGTAAGTGCAATATTCGACGCAAGATACATATGGTCGTCAGTCATAATACATACAAGCTCTACTGCTGCTGCTAAAGTACCTGAAAAAAACTGTATACTACGTAGAACTATCACTGAAAAATAATTTTGGCAACATGAAGGACGGATTTTATAAAATCGAATTAAACAAAACAGAATGGATTTTGCCAAAAAAATACAAAAATATAACACCAGTGGGTTCGGGGGCTTATGGTCAAGTTTGGTAAGTTGAACTAAGCAAACTTCAACAAAACATTTACTATGTTACTTTATCTGGGTAAGAGTTGAAATACTTTTCAAAAACTCAACTATTTGTAAAAATGTAGATGTGAGACTTACTATAAGTAGTTAGTACACAGTCAGGATGTCAGGGACTGATATTATAAAAAGTGATTTTCTTAGTAACTTAAGAGTTGAGTGGTTTAGTGGGCAGTGAGTTTTTTAAGATTGTTTATTATACTTGGATATTATGTAGATTTTCGAACTTACTTGTTTAATATTTTTAGCTCTGCTGAATGCACGGAAACGGGAGAAAAAGTTGCCATTAAAAAATTAGCTCGTCCATTTCAATCATCAACTCATGCTAAACGCACCTACAGGGAGCTAAGGATGCTCAAGCACATGAATCATGAAAATGTAAGTACATTTTGAAATTGAATATTATAATATATTCATAATTTATTTTTTTGTGGTCTTTAAAGCAAGACAAATAAACTTTGGAAGTAAGTATATATAATAATAATTATGTAAAATGAGGGGAAATATGGAATCACGTGCATATGGTGTAATAAGTATTTGATTAATTTGAAATGAAGGTGATTTGTCTGCTGGATGTGTTCAACCCATCGGAGGATGACAATATAAATGACGTATACATGGTGACCCCCCTCATGGGGGCTGATCTAAACAATATTGTGAAGACTCAAAAGTTATCAGACGAACACGTCCAGTTCCTTGTCTACCAAATACTTCGTGGTCTCAAGTATATTCATTCAGCTGGTATCATTCACCGAGTAATATTTTTCTCTCATTCTGTATGTATGGTTATGGTTATATTTATTTGATACTTGTTATTTAAATGTATAATTTAAAATAGATATGGGTTCATAGTCTAATTACTAATACAAATATGTAGTTTAATAATACTACTTACTTACATATTTATGTACCCGTAAAGCTCCAAATAGATCCCGGGGGGATATAAGCGAAACTTTGCCTTAGGCCCGGGATATATTAGAGGCCCGGGATCTAATGGAGACCCGGGATCTGCCCTGAAAGACCCAAGTACATCCCGGGGAGGGATATACGTTAAACTTGGCTTTTGACCCGGGATCTATTAGAGGCCCGGGATCTATTAGAGACCCGGGATCTATTTGGAGCTTTACCGTACTTATACTTTTGGTATCTGTAGTATGTATGTTCAGTATGTTGTATTATATTACACCAAAAAACAGGAGGCCGCGGCCAATGTGTCCACTGCTGTGGCATACAAGCGAATTTGCTTGTAAATGCGGATTTTCAATCATTTTTTAATTTTATCCAGGATTTGAAGCCATCAAACATCGCCGTGAATGAAGACTGTGAATTAAGAATTTTGGACTTTGGCCTGGCAAGGCCAACGGAGACAGAAATGACGGGATACGTAGCAACCAGGTGGTATCGAGCCCCAGAGATAATGCTAAATTGGATGCATTACAATACAAGTGTGGATGTTTGGTCAGTGGGTTGTATCATGGCAGAATTGTTAACTGGAAAAACTTTGTTTCCTGGATCCGACCGTAAGTTTCTCATTCATCAATAATTATAACGATACGATGATACATCTAATTCGTAAGATTTCTACTTTCTGGATAACAAAACACTTGGTGAATGGAATGGCTCGTCCCAACCAGATTTTCGACACTATTAATTTTCGTGTCGTTCTAAACACGCATTATTTCTGATTTTTTACGTAGATATCAATCAATTAAATCTCATCATGGAATTGTTGGGAAAACCGGGAAGTCATATATTAGAGCAGATTTCGTCAGAGCCTGTAAGTATAATAATATAGGAAAGCAAAGAAATCAGAAACCTATTAAAATATAAGGCTCATTGAGTATACTTAATAATTCTTCACAAAATGAGAATGTGTTCATGTACATTTTTATTGGTTTTACATCCGTACATATAGGCTCGAGTTTACATAAAATCATTGCCACCCATGAAAAAGAAAGATTTCAAGCAAATATTCAAGGGATGTAATCCTTTGGCAATCGATTTGTTGGAAGCTATGCTTGACCTGGACAGCTCAACACGAATCACTGCCGAACAAGCGTTGAGCCATCCATACGTGAGCCAATATGCAGACGTTTCGGATGAACCGATTTCCTTACCTTACGACCAATCATTTGAAGATATGGAGGCACCCACCGAAACTTGGAGACGTAAGTTAATAAATCAAATAATCACCAAGTTTTGAAAAGCTCCCTGAAAGAGGCATTAAAATGTGGACTACATAATCAGAAATCGAATATGAAGCCAAAAAAAGATGCAAATTAACTCATGTAACTCATTAACTCATTTAAGTGGTCTTTTTGAATACAGGACTCGTTCTTGAAGAAATGCAAGGCTTCAAACCTCCAAATTTGGGGCAGCCAGGATCAACTTCTCCAACAGCCGGAACTTCTTCGCAACAACAACAACAGCAGGAATGATTTGCAGTCTGTAATTTACGTCAATTCATTCATGGACATTCTGTTTTTACAGGCATCTACCAACTGCCAATTCAATGTATAATGTCACGAAAATATCTAAATTACCAGTCTTTTGTAGACAGATCACACAATTATTGTATCTTGTATCAGTCACACCTGATGTGTGCCTTATAAATTTTCACATTCTTAGTTACTACATTTTATGTGTTAGTTAACATAACTAAAGTTCCAGTTACAAATAGTTTGTGCCTTACTGAAACAAAACGTACATGATAAATTACCTACAAACGATAGTGCAATGCTATTGAAACACGGGAGCTTCAAACGCAGCGCGACGAGTTGGCGTACACTGAAATAAATCAATATATTTTAATCAACTACTAAAACGTAATGTAGGGAACTATACTAACGATATAAGTTAACTATTCAAAACCTTGTTGATTTTCTGACAGGTTTAATACAAGTATTATTAACGACACTACCGTACAAGTCTAATAGTAATCTAGTACACATTTTAAACCATAACAAGAATAAATTAATGACCTATAACATAACCTTTGATTTATGTAATATTTCCATTATGCTTGAATGCAAGAAATAACCGTTTTATTATCAGTGCATCTTTTGAACGTTGTATAGCGATTATGTAATACACAATTTTTACACACGAAAGTTTCGAAATTTATTCATTCATATAATAATTATTCATATATTCCATTCCTTTGCTTCAGCCAATCAAGTCAAGTATATATAGTATGTAGTTAATGTAGTATAATAATATCTTGGCATAAAATACTATATGTTATGTATATGTTACCTACATATTTAAATATGTAGGATTTATAATATATTTACGTAGGTATGTTTATTTAGTCTTAACAGAACATAATGATATTATTATGATCGTAATCAAAAGTATCTTACCCTCTCAAGGAAACAGTCCCAAACATCCATTTCCTTCATGCACGGGGTATACAATTAGCTGTAGTCCAAAATTCAATGATATAATAATTTATACTACACTTGTCTTAGCTTACTAAATAGTTTAATGTGAATAAAATTGTATTGGAGCAATCATTTTATCGTTTAAATACACACTTATAATTTTAAACGGTGGCAGTAAGTTTCAACCTCTTAATTTTATATAGTGATGCTTTAAACTATGTATCTAATCTTATAAATACTCCACCTTTCAAATAGCATGTCCAAACACAAAGTATACACATAAAGATTTCAAAAGGCTAGACCTAAATTCTGGACCAGAGAGTGTTTTCATTTTTAAACCAGTTTTAACTGAAGAAAAAAGCAGTAGAATGGCGGCAAGATTTAGTTGAGAAGACAGTCTCAAACTAACACGATATAAACCACATAACGTATGTCTGACTGTGAACATCAATAATCATCCCCTCTGGACACCACTTCTTTCGCACTGGGCTTCAACAGAATAGTATGTTCAAACTGGGCGGTGTAGCAACCCTTGATATCACACAAAGGGGGATACGCATCGATGATTTTCTTATCACATAAATCTTTTAATGCCAGTAAATATTTTGTCTGTCCTAAACGGTCCAACCAACGACGGCAAAATGCGAGAGTTCCAAAATTTTGATTTATGACACCAAGTAACTGTTTCGACTTCGTCATTCGCAGGGGCACATGACCAACAAAATAATCTTTCATATAGTGGGACGTTTCCATGTCATCGTGGACAAGACCACGACCTGTTGAGCCAAACGTTTCGATTGCATACACTTCATTTTCTTCCATACGGGTCGAGTCACCCCCCTTAACAATGGGAACAGTTTTCCCGGCGTGGATACCTAAGCATTACACAAATTTGAGGTAAGTTCCCTTAAGCCATCGAAAATAGAACCCTTATAAAGACTTCCGTCTGAATTTTAACGGAGTTCTTCAATTCATGTAATTAAGCTATTAAGCATTGCGACAGTGCGTGATCAAAAATATCGGAAAGCCGCTTTAAAATTGTGAAAATCCTTACGGTACTGGTCAATAGAGTGTCCATTGAGATTACGAATAGATTTAACTGGAAAGGACTTTCCGTCAATTTCAACTTCGTAACTTTCCATAACTTCTTGGACAGCTGCACCAATATCTCCTAGTCTCACATCGATACCAGCCTCACGGATCCCAGTATTCGTGGCTTCTCTCACAGCTTCTAACAATTTGTCATACTTCGGGTTATGAGTGAGAGTGAATGCACAATCAATTATGCGTCCTGGAAAATACAATTTCATTAACACAAAATAAGTAATAACGTCAAGGAATTTGTAAGCACTCAAAAAGACAATCTTCAAACTAGAGCACTTAAATTTAGAATTACTGTAGAATTTTACCGTTTACATGAGTTCCAAAGTCGATTTTACAAACATCATCCACACCAAGGACTAAAGGATCGCCTGCATTGGGTGTATAATGAGCAGCGCAATGATTAAGAGAACAACCTGTAGGGAAAGCTAAGCCGGATCGGAGTCCATCGTCAACAATAAGACGTCTAGATGTTGCCTCTGTAAATTGAGAATAACATCCACTTTGCTCACACACAATTTCAATTAAATTAGAAATATCTTATAGTACAGAAAATACAATCAACATCTATGAATTGTTGTATTACATTTATTTTGTGTTAACTATAGCTTATAATACTAAAGTACCAAGTTCTTCAACAATTTGGATCATCGTCATTCCAGGTTTGATCCATTCTCTCATGTACTGACGGGTATTTCGATGTGCTTCAGCTGCAATCCGATATTCATTCCACATTTCCGCATTGACCATATCGTTAGCTTTCAACTCCTCCCGAGGTAAGCGTCCCGACTTAAGTACTCCATTTGCATCTGGCTTGTAATCTTGTATTTCTCCTTCCCTGGGTGCTCGATTTTTGTACAGTTCGAATATAGGTATTGTTGGAGGGTTTGTTTGTTTCAATTCAGGACCAGATTTTTTGCTTTTGCTTTTATCTTTCTCCCCAACAATTGTACCAGAACTTGCTTCATTTTCTCCGTCAGTCTGCTGTTGGCCTGTGAATTCAATCAATTTAATAAAGACATTTAAGTGTCGGTGTAACGCTATACACAATGTAATGTAAGCATGTAGATGCAATGCACTATTTGAGTGCACAGAATTGAATGTGTAATAAAGCAAAGTACTGCTAAGGTTAGGTTCCCATGTATTACTACTAAAATGAAGTAAATAGATGAATTTCATCATGATACTTTAAATAGCTAAATGTTGACAGTGTGTAGTAAAAACAGCACATATAGGTCATAGGTAAAAACCAAAAATAGTCAAAGAATGCGGTCAGTTCGAGTATCATTGAAGGTGCGGGAAAGCTGTTACATTAATACATAAAAAACTACTGAATAACCTTTATTTTTGTTCCTATTCCTCTTCCTCTTCTTCTTAGCTTGACCAGCATTATCGTCTCCTTCACCATTCGCATCTTCATTTTCATTATCTTCATTATTCACTGGATCTGGATCTGCTGGACTCCCAGTTATTCCACCGTCACCATTCCCTATCTTAATCTTTGCCACTTCGCTAGATAGATCTGAATTGTTGTCTGCCGATGCCATTTTCCTTGAACGATGCTTATGTGTCTATAAAGTTAGTTCAATCAACACGCACGTGTTTATTTTGTTAAAATTTCATAAAAACCAAACTTACAATTTTATATTTTATTTGCACCACAAAAATGCCACTGCTTGTAGGAGTCGAATCGTACCGCTCCACTGATGTAACACAGTAGCTATCCAAGGATGTGATTGAGTGTTGTTTGTTGTTCATATAATGCCCCGCCACTTTCTTAAATCTTAAACTTTATTTCTTAATTCTTTTTCTTCATCTTATCTTCAGTGTCTTCAGTTCTTCTTCTTTTAGTTTTTTCTGTTTTTTTATTGCTGCTTTGTATAATAAATAATAAACCCCTATCTGAAGCTGCGGAATAATAATCAATTCAATGAAACTCAATAATTCAATAATACTATTAGCTAATCAGCTAATAGTTAAGTTAATGCAAATAAATACAGGGAAATTAGATGAGTGGTCACAGGCCCGCAGCCGCAGCATGCAGCATTGCCTTTTCTGCAGTCTCCAGTAGTTATTATCTTAAGGGTGGTATTTTAGTGCTTCAGTGAGATACTCTAAAATAAATGGAATGGAATGAACTAATTTGACTTCACTTGTTTTTCCAGTCATAATTTAATTTACACCCAGTGATAAATACTTCACGTAAATAATTTTTTTTACAGTCATATATTTAGAGAAAATTTAGCCACCTATACTTGTTTTATCTGACAAACCAAAAAATTAGAATAATTTAATTATAAGTTCAGGGTTGGAGTTGTTGAATGTAAAATTATGTATATTTTTGAATGACTTCAGAAGCCGACCAAATGAGGTCTATTTTCCTCTGCGTAATTTTTAGTTGAGTTGTGGCTGTTGATAGTTGTTGCTTTTAACTGTCTGTTTTAGCCAGATCAAGTAAAAATATGAGTAGGAGTATGGTGTGTATGCACGAAAAAACGGGCTTTGCCAGATACTGAAGAGGAAGAAAGATAGAAGCTGACCTGTGCCACTGTGCAAAGTGCAAAAACACAACTGGAGGTTATCGACCACCGCTACTAATTTATGACAACTAAATCAGTATACGGATTATTATAGCAGTATTCGTACAAAAATATTTTCAACATATTTTTAAGTTTTTTTAACATGCGAAGTAATATCACTGGAAAATAAAAGTATTTGTGTAAAAGTCACTGAAGACCTTCACTGGAGAATAAAGTAATTGCTAATACGAGTACTTATATAACAAGGAATTGCACTGAAGGTTTAAAATAATTTCACTGGTGTTAAAAGTAATATCATAGAGCGAAAAAGATTATCCCTTATCTTAATAGTTGCAGGTTATATTTTCGAAATGTTAATGTTTGCTTGTGGTGAAATGCGTAGTACTTTATTACATATTTGACACGCATAGCAACACTGTAACATCAAATTATGCATTATGCAATGGCGCCATAAAAAACGAATAGCCGAAAACTGCATTTTCAATTTGCCAATAGAAAATATTCACGCTTTAATTCTTTTACTTTTTATCACAAACTTCCAATCAATTACTTACATCGTCAATATGGTCAGTGCTTAACAATATTAGTATTATCTTCGATATTTTATCATGTCGTAAAAAATTTAACAAAATTGGACATTTGGACCAAGTATATGAGTAAATATAGAATAGAATCTTAATTTTTCAATTTGAGATTTTTGATTTGTGTCATTGTCTTCATCACTGAATTAATAGAATATATGTCAGCAGTCTGCATACTATATAACCATCAAACTGCACTACAAATGCAAAATAGTATATATACCTACTAATTTACTAATATAACAACACTATCTCGCACTATTCAAAATTAAATCTTTCAAGATTCTTACCAAAGAATACTTCTCGGTTACACTACAAGTTATTCACCATAAAAGATAAAGATATATCTTTCTGACCTTTGACAGTATTTTACACAACATAATAATGATGAACCATGATTACTTTTTAAATTAAGGATACAAATACTAGGATGCAACTACACACATTACTATATGATAAATTCATAAACCATGATTGAACTAGAAAAAACAAACCAAAATGTCTAACGTCTAAGTAAACTCGTCGTGGTCGATGAAATAGTTAAAGAATGTCTACAAAATCATAACCGGGATTTTTGTACTACATTCTTCCACTTTAACATCAGAGTTGAGAGTTTCACACAGCATGTTCACCATTCATTTCATATTTCATTCTCGATTCTCGCAGGGAATAATAATTACACATGTATAGATACTTTAAATTTACACTACACGTACTTACGATTTTCATCATAATAATTATATTACATTGACAATAATAGTAACATACTTCTCCTTTGATAACATAATACAATAATATAACAGTACATTGGAATGGCTTGCATAAACCAAGTTAGAGAAATTTTTCAAGAAAAATTGCCATAATTATTTGAAAATTGAATTAAGTCCAACAAAGGAAATAATATGCAATAAGTATGTAAGAAACAAAAGAAAAATTAATAGCTGATAGCTTTATAATATGTATATAACTTGAATGACTGTTGTTTAGTTGTTTTCATGAATTTACTTTATTCAAAGGCCCTGTTGCAACCTCATCCAAGTTGATTTACCTAGAGCTTTTGCAAAATGATCGTCAACTGTGGAAAATATATTTTTAAAAGAAGCCGAGTTAATAACATGTAACATCAAGTAATTGAAACACAAACTAGCGAAAAAAATATCAAGAGTTTATGTATATAATTTCATACTATTATCAAAATAATTACCCGAATTGTCCAATTCAGGTGCATGATTAACCGATTTAATCACTTTAGCATGGCTCGCCATAATTTTTGGTTTAAATAATTTCTTTTTATCCTCCGGTGAAATTTCATCAGGCGCTGTAGTTGCAGGAACAGGAGATCTTGACGGTGGTGTCGTTGAGGATTTCTTATCTAATAAAAAGCAAATATAATCAGTATAAATAAATTGCTTGCAATGCTGTTATACTTAATAATGATGCGATGGCCAATCTTATTAATTATTTTGTAGCGTTAAAAAAAGCACGAGGACTTACCACTACCACCACTAAAAACAGAATTATAAAATTCCAATCCTAAGGACTTTTTGAAGTGGTCGTCGACATCGAATCCAGTCACATTACTCATCATACGATGATGACTCGCAAAAGAGATGACACTCGGTCGTTTTCGTTTGATTTTTTCATCTCTGTCTCTCTCATCAGAAGAAGCTTCATCATTTGAGTCAGATGTTACCAGTTTTCGCTTAACTTTCTTCATGGACATGTCGATGGGGGTGTCTGAATCGGAGCTACTTAGCATGTCATGCTGTTCCCTCTGTCTCGCAATACGTTTCTCCGCTCTCTCTCGTTCTGCAACAACCGTTCTCAGACCCACAGGTGGTGGACTACAACTCTCTGACTTTGTATCTGCAAAAAATTAAACATTAGTACATTTATGAAAAATATAATGTATAAAATATATAAATATCCCAACTCGATAACTATACATTAGCAACGACGTTGAATGTACTATGACTTTTAGATGAAAATGAAACTTACAATCCTGTAAATGACCTCGTGACCCCAAGCCCGCTGAGCCTTTACTAGTTCCATTTTGAATTTGACTGGTCGAATTATTTGATATAGAATTTGATGAATTCGAACTGACAAGTGCCAATTTTAAAATTCTACACTGAGTATGGTTATCGACTCCGTTGTTCTGCTCCGTACTGCTGCTACTATTACTTCCACTGCCAGCTCCGCTCCCGCTAATGCCACCACTACTGGGGACAACAACGACATTCCCACCCCCACTACTGGAATCACTATTTCTAGAAACCATCCCAGCAGCCCGACTCAAAATATCCAGGGGAGATTCCATAATCAAATAATACAAACTTTTCTCAGTTCCTAAAGTTAACTTATTTTATTGTACTATACTGTATACCTACTATTTATTGACACTTACTAATACTAACATAAATTATTAACTATTCAACATTAAACAATGTGAAAATTTAACATTTACAAAATATTTTATTCTCGCTGCATGTAAAACTAAATCAAATCAACATCGATCTAATTCACTTTTTAAAGTATCTTATTTTACTATTAAATGATTTTACCTTTTCTCTCATCCACGCTAAAATCTACAATAAATGTCACTTGTCAATTGTCAAGGATTAATGGTTCTTATAATGTCAAAATCGAGGATCAAGAGCAGAAAAAAAAAACTCAATACTCTCAACAATATATATAATTATACTACACCTATATCTATTAGGCTAACCTAACATATCTAGTACTAGTACACATGTAGACAATCTTTTAGAGTGTTACTTTAAAAAATTGAAACGAAGGCTTTATTAAGTGATGAAGCTGGTAATATAACACTATTAACAATAAAATATTTGATCTTATAAATAGTAAATGTAATTTTAATTGCTACTAGCAATTTTCTGATCTGATACTAAATACAATCAACAAGTAAGTATCCACTATAATAATTATCATTCAGCTTCAACTGGTGGTGGTGGTATACAGTGTACAGCTTCGTCATTCGAAGAAAATAAATGATAGATACGAAATAATTTCCAGAGAATCCAGACTTCACACTTTAACTACTCTTGCCGTGTGTACTGTGGTGGATCGGTGGATGTCCAAGTCGAAGTCGGACCGAGATGTACGGAAGAATAATAAAATCTAAAGACGAAATCGAAGACGAGTCGTGTGGTTTTTCCTCCTAAAAGTTGTTCTAATCCAAAATACATTATTGAATTGTATTCTTCTACTACTAGACTACTACCCTCTGCCTCTGGTTGGTTTTTCGTCGTGGAATTTTTATGTACCTATTGGAATTTTGGAATGTATGTTCAAGTCAGTCTTGGGACGTACATACGTCCGTATGTACACAAAACAATCATGGATGGAATGTTCTATGTACCTTACGTTGATTTGGGCCCTGTGTGTGAGTTTAAGTGTTATCTTATTATGCGAGCCAAGCGATGCCTCTTCTTTATTTTCCTTTCAGTCTTTTCGTATATTGAGGGAGTTTGGATTGGAGTCCACAAAACTCTGTATCCCATTGCACCTCATTGCATTGCATTGTCAGTCTGTGCCTTTCCTTCGACATCCAACTTCTAAGTGTCCAAGGGGCTGTCCATAAATTACTTTACTACTATTCTAATTGTTTACCCTTGCAGAAACTTGAACTACTTGAAGTAACTATTTTTCATTCATCATGCCTCACCCCTTAATCTTGGAACGTAGTTTATGGATCCTCCCTTTTCCCTCTTACACACAGAGCTTCTGACAGTGAGCTGAATTTTCCTGGATGTAATGTACCACGAAACTCAAACCAAACCAATAGCAACGAATTCCAACGTACTATTTAATTAACATTAGTAATAGTTGCATTAGGTATGTACGCATAGATGTAGGAGGCTTATTTACATACAACCAAAAGTTTCTGATCTGCCTCTGCGTGGGCTTTTCTAGTAATTCCACTAACTTGGGATGCAGAGGGCTGTATCTGTTCCGAGTACCTAAGGGTATGAGGTGCCGTTTGCGGCCAGTAAATCTTATTCTGGATCCTCCTTTGTTCCCATTGTTCTCCTGGATCCTTCAGTTCACTGCCTCTTTCACTCTACTTCACTGGCACTCTCACTCCACTCTTCCTTTCTCTTTTCCGCGCAAGCTCACAACTACCGAAGCCCCGTCTTTATGTCAGTATTCTCCAAGTCGTCAGCCCAGCAACAGCTCCCAATAATAAAGCCGGTAAAAGCCACCTTCCTCACTAACTACGGTAAGTCGTACAAATTAAATATTTCATGATTTAATTGCAATTAACAAACTAGTTTGTTCCCAACCAACTTTAAATATAATCATCTTTTAAATTATATTTTTTTAATTTCGTTTCCCCCTTCATTTTTCATTTTTGTCAGTGTACTACTAACTACGTAATTCGGACGTCGATCATCAGCGTCTATTATTTCAAGTGCTCCGTTTTAATTACGGTCATCATTCGTTACTAATAATGTACATTAAAACCAGCTAGCTGGTAATTTCATTCGAAATTATTTGTGTTGAATTTTAACCTCAGTAGTGGCTACTACGTATAACGCTCCTACTGATCATTAGTTAAAGTTATAGTGCTGTCTCGTTAATACGTAATTTGTTCGTATTCATTTCAGAGTGCATCGTATAAGTTTCGTTTCCCGTGCTTTTATATTGCTGCATCGTCAGCCGTGCTCCGAGTCCCACTTGTTGGTTGTTACTACAAGTAAGTAATTAAAGTAATACATTATTGCTTTCAACGTAACTCTTAACCAGCTAGCTGGTAATTTATTTCCTCATTATTTTTCGATGTGATATTAACTCCAGTTGCCAGTGATCACTATTAGTTTTTTGCTGTCTCATTTATTAATGAAACTTTGGTTTTACTTTTAGTTGCTTCGGTAACCTGCAAGTCTTTTTGAGCTCCCTTCCCCTTGGATTCAACCAACTAGTGGGTTAATTTACAAGTGAGTTGATCTTCCTATTAATATTTTAGTTCTGGGCTAATGTTAAATGTGTTTACTAATTACAACCAGCTAGCTGGTTATTCTATTTGCCATTTATTTGTGTGTGATATCAACCAGAGTAGTGACTTCAAAAATTCACTTTAATATAACAACGTTATTAATTTGTTTGTTTTTATTGCAGGTTGAATTAAGTCAGTTTCTTTCCGATCTGTCATTGAGCTCAATCGGCCGAGCCACAAGTCCAACTCCTCTGTTGTGATTCAAAGTAAGTGGCTCATTAACGATTTATTTAAAACTTTCAACCAGCTAGCTGGTAATTCGGTGTATAAATATTCAGGTGTGCTATCACACTCAGTAATCACTATTAATTTTTTGCTGTCTCATATAGTAATAAAACTTTGGTTTTACTTTCAGTTGTTTCAGTATCTTTGAAGTATTTTTCTCAGCTCACTCAGCCAAGTCAAAAGTACTATTCCTCGGGTGTTACTCAAAGTAAGTGACTATTCATCGATGAATTTAATACTTTCAACCAGCTAGCTGGTAATAATATGTTTAAATATTTAGGTGCGATATAAAACTCAGTAATCACTTGTATTATTAGCTGTTTTATTAAATAATACAATTTTTATTTTTATTTCAGTTGCTCCAGTAAATTCAAAGCCAATTCCATCTCTCCTTCTGTCCACTTCAACCCACTAGTGGGTTGATTTGACAAGTAGGTTAATCCTCAAATTAAGAATTTAGTTACATCATAAATGTCAACCAGCTAGATACTCATTTTTTTAATGATTCGGGTGTTCGATTATTAACCTGCCTTACTCTGAACTTTAAGGCATCGATTTCCTCTTGAGGTCGCCCTTGAAAACCGATATTACCTTGCGCAACCGACATTGTTAATGTCTCAACTAGTTGAGTGAGTTTTAACTTTGTAGCAGTAAATTAAGCGTTTGAAAATATTTTGTACTAGCTACTGGTCACAATTTTGAGCGAAGATTTTGGACTACGTTGAATACCTAAAGCCACGGATAAATTAATGCCATGAAACAATTGCAACTGCTAGCAGTTACAACCTAAATAAATCATTCCTATTTAATTCACAAGTTTTTGAAGTTTATGCAATTTCTGTTTTCAATGTCAAGTTATGAAGTGTAATAAAGCAGGGAAAGTTGATAATTAGTAGTATAGATTTTCAAAACTAGAATTAAATTCATTTATTAAAATTAATAATACTTCATGTAAAATTATCTTAAATTAGTTTGCATGTAGATTGGCCTTCTAGAAGGTACAACTCCAGCAAAACAAAAAAAAGTTACCATGTCACGCAGAATATGATAAGTAAATTTAAATAGGTCGCATGTCATTAGAAAATTTAATATAGTTACTGGATGTACGAAGTACATAAGTGTCATACTCGTGCATGCACAAAAACTGCTTCAAGTAAATATAAATTAAACAAACTGCCTTCTAGAAGGAATACATTCATTAATTGTAATTATGTAGTTTGCTACTGTTCACTTTCTGTTATTTTCTTTTTTATATTACTTATATACTGATCAAGCGACATCACCAGCTGGTTACTGCGTTGTTTGAACCGGGAGTATTTGCTGTAGTCCGATCCGATACAGTTTTTAATTGCCTTGCGGAGTAGCCACTTGAGACGGTTCATGTTGTTTCTTGGGTGAGGACAAACAACTGCCGGACCGTGATCTCGACCAAGACAATTACGACAATCGCGATCTGCCATCTTTGACTTTCTAATGTTTAATAAAATATTATAATCAAAATTAATGAAGCTACTACCACCAAACTACCTACTAGTTGGTTAAGTTATAAGAAGTTGAAATAGTTTCAAAGAGTTTGTAACTTCAAAGAAAGTGCAAAGTATATTTGGTAGGAAAATATTATTTAAGTACTTTAAGGAGTAATACTCTAATCAAAATAGATTTAACTACCAGCTAGCTAGTTTGCATTTTAAAACTTTAATATAAAACTAATCTGGAAATGAGCACAATCACTTACTTTTGTAGTAACCCACTAGTTAGTTACGTTTCAGCGATGAAGACTGGCATTGACTGGGTAACTTGTGCAGCTGAAAGTAAATTAAAATTAATAGGTAGACTAATAGGAATATATTTTCGTGATTTCGTATCGTATACTAAATAACAATTTTGATTTAGATCTCGGCTGGTTATGCAATATATATAGACGAACCGGAAAGTAAACTGACAAGTTTGAATCTGCATTAAATAAATACCGTATTTGTACGACACACTGACTGTAAGTACGGTGAAGTAGTTAGCATATAATCAACTGCTGTGTCTGAGTCACTACTAAAATTGCAACTCTTTACAAGTAGTAAAGAATTAAGTTACCAGCTAGCTGGTTTTAATAAAGATAATTTATAAAAACACGATGATCTACTTTGTATAATATTCACTAGTTTCTGATGACATTCAAATTATGCCATTCCTGTAATAGAAAAATAAATTCATATATCCCTAATAACGATGCAGCACTCGAAGTAATAGGCAGAAGTGAAAGACTTCTTAATTACGTAGTTTAATTGCACAGTTTATTCTAAGCTATGGAAAATGAAAAACGACGCAGGTATAATTCAAAAGTTATGATGTTGAAGGTGCAAGATCAAGTTTTTATGTAGTTACAAACTAGTTTGTTAGTTGAACTGCAGAGCTTGCATAGTTTAAACTAATAAAAATATTTAAATATCAAGACTTAAATTAAAATACTTTTTACAGGCATAAGTATTAGGAAAGGAGAATAGCTGTTGCTGTGCTGAAGAGCTAGAGCATACTGAAATAAATACAATGATGTAGCTAATCAGAACCTGAGCAGTTTTACAGACCAGTTCTCCTTGGTGACGTTCTTTCAGAAAAGTTTGTACATACTAACTTCTAACGTTAACACCTATACCTAATATTCTGTCTAATTGAAATGAAAGATAATTTTAAATAACTTCATTATATCCTATTTATACTGCAACGAAATAACCAGCTTGCAGGTTAGAAGATTAAACTAAGCCAGCTGTCTTTATGAAAACAATAAAGCCTAAAAATAATAGAATTCTTATTGGACTTTAAATTTGAAAAAACAAATGTATGCATATGCTAAGCGATGCTTTATTCAAGGCAGTAGACAGGCAAATATGAAATTCATGAAATTAAAATTACAATAACACGGCAACAAAACGTCAACAAAGTTAAGAATGCAAACTTATTATTTTATTTCATTTATTTATCTAGTCAGTTCATTTCTTTGTATTAGTAAGCTAGATTACCCTTCTAGAAGGATAATCATAGCAAAACTTACGTAGCGTACATTGAAATACCATCTGAAAACACTTTGCCTTTATCGTACTTATATAATGTATAAATTAATTTACACAGTTAAACGATATCAACATGCACAAGTAAACATTTTTAAAGTCTACGGGAGTATAGCCGCCACAAGGCAATAACACAGTCCTTTTACTTAATATTTTGTAATAAATGACAGCTTCTAGAAGTTGCCAATATCTAACAATAACTAACTAAGCTAACTAACTATACTACTTGGCAACTTCTAGACGTTACCCACTACTTTTATTGCCTAATGACATAACTCAAATATTATAAAATTTTTGTAGTACAAAATTCATCAGTCTTTTACATAAGGGCTTTCAATAATATTATTAACCTACAAGTCCATTAAATTAGCATTTTGTACTACCTGACAGCTTCTAGAAGTTGTCAACAACTCACAGTGATTAACTTTATTAGACGATTTATTTGTAATGTAAGCTACTTGAAAACTTCTAGAAGTTCCAAGCTACATCTATTACCTAATAACATAATTGAAATATTATCAAATTTCTGCATTAATAAATTCATTAGTCTTTAACATAACGGCTCTCAATAGTATTATTGACCTACAAAACTATTAACTTACCAGTTGTATTAGTTAACTTTAAAAATTCATGTCTTCCTTCTAGAAGGAACCTCCACAAGAACAAACAGAGTTTAAAGTTTATATTAATTTCGTTCTGCTTCCTCATAATCTACAACTTTTTTTTCCAAATTTTATATATATTCTTTAATCGAGATTGTGGGTTTTCTTGGATACTTTTTGGCAAAGAACAGTGTGTCTTTATTATATCGATTTTCTAGCTTTTCTCTATTTTCCGGAAGAAGTAGGAATTTAGTCTTGTTGATTTTCTTTTCTGGAAAAGGGCAAAACACGGCAGGGCCATGGCCACGCAATAAGCAATTGTGGCACATCAAATTCTTTAGGGATGCAACGACATCAATTGGATCTCCTGCTGTCAAAATTTTGTAAATAATTTTTTTCTGCATATTAAGAACCATGCCCACTTTGTCCAGATTCCCTACTATTGCATCAATATTGTCCTGACTAATAATCTGTAGTTCGACTAGTCGAAAAATCCGAAAAGGGGTAAGAACAGCATCATCTTGTTTGTCCAACATTTTTGCAAACATTCGTCTCCATTCTACTAAAGCCTGAAGAGTTGTGTACTGAACGTTTGAAATATCCAGTGGACTTTTGTCGCTTGACGTCCAAACGCCCTTAGAATGGAGGTATGTCAGTATCTTGTCTGAAACTTCTCTAACATCTTGAAGTTCCCCACTAGGAGGGTAATATAAGGATTCGGTTAATTGATTCGATCGTGAAAATGCGTCTGCAAGCAGTTTCCGGCTGTTTCGGTACTGTTAAATAAACAAACAATAACCTCTATTAATTAAAACAAAATTACGACATATAGATGGTACGAGGTTGTTAGTGGCTAATTCCAGTAAAATTACTTAATGTTTTATGTAACTTACGCGCCACCGCATTCTATCAAAAATGCGGAGTAAGAGGTGGACTTTGTTACGTGCGTATCTCTCTTGCAATGTAGTAAGAAATGTATCCGGTCTCATGGTCTAGTCCGATAGCGTCTCATTATTGTTATAGTGGTCGTAGTATGGGAGTGTGGCATGACACATGTCCTTGTAAGATATTTGCGTGTCACCCTTCAGAATTTCCCAAAACACCTGTGTATCCGCGACCCCATTCAAAAATATGTTGAAATCTCTCTGAAGCCCAAGGACGTTTTGTTCGCAACCATGCAAAATTTTGAGCTTCTGGGGATCTTCTAAGACTCCTTTTAACTCTGCTTCAATAGAATCATGAAGTTCAATCGCGCCAATCAAAAAGTCACCATACTTGTATGTTCCGATTTGCAGAATGCAAATGTATCCTAAAAATATATATTTCATTTATAATCCACTATTTATGTTTCATAATCTACTAGTAGATACTTTTCTAAAAATTTTAAAAAACATAAATCATTTTTTATACTATAAAAATTTTATTACCCAATCTTGAGTCTGCCATGTTAGCTTCCGTGTCTAGTGAGAACTCGTCTATCTCCTCTAGTCTCACTCTTAGTTTTCTTAGATCCTCCACTGAGCGAATCCACCGCAACCTTTTTGTTCCATCTTTATATTCTGTGTAGGTGTCATAATTGCGGAAGGTAAACATTTTATCCGTTGGATTCCAGGTAGGGGGTCGGTTGTGAGGAAATGAGTAATGTACCAGCTGGAAGTTATTTTGGCGGTTTCGTAGATAGAGAGCCAAGTGCTCGTCTTGAGTTCTCTGGCGCTTATATTTTTTGTTTTCTTCTTCTTCCAGCTTTCGTTTCCTGCGAAAATTTTCTAGCTCTCTCAGGTTGTTCGACTTGTCCTCCATTGTAAACGCAGCTAATAGCCACTAGTGGTTTTTAGTTTGGAAGACCAAATACTGCAACTAAAAAATAACAAATTTATGACACAAAATAAATGAAAAAAGTAAAACGACGATATCAAAATATGAAAGTAAATACAAATGTTTACTTCACGCATGAATAATATCTAAACACTAACCAGCTTGCTGGTTAAAACAACTGAATTTATCGTTAACTAGTCACTTACTTTCAATAACATCCGACAACTTAAACTTATCGCTCGGTCGATTGAGCTTATCAACAGATTAGACAAATTAATTTGACTCACCTAGAATAAAGACAAATAAATAACGCATTTAGATTAACGTGAGTTTTGGTATTCATTACTGAGGTAGATATCACACACGAATATTTGGCAAATAGAATAACCAGCTAGCTGGTTTTAATTTGTTAACACTTTGAAAGAATACTGAAATAATAATTGGAAGATCAACTTACTTGTAGAATAACCCACTAGTTGGTTGAATCAAAGGAAAGAGGAGCTGCACAAGACTTCGAAATTACTGGAGCAACTGAAATTGAAATCAAGTTTGTAATAATTATTGAGACAGCAAAACCTAATGGTGATATTTGAGGTAGATATCACATAAGAAAATAATATGAAAATAAATCACCAGCTAGCTGGTTGAAGTTGTTGAGTGCATCGTTCATTAGTCACTTACTTCGAATCACAGCCTAGCAGTTAGACTTGTGGGTCGGCTGATTGAGCTCAATAGAAGATCAGAAACAAATTGATTTGATTCACCTAGAATAAAGACAAATAAATAACGTAGTTGGATGAAAGTAAGATTTTGTAGTCACTTCTGAGGTTAATATCACACCCACATATTTAATAATTGAATCACCAGCTAGCTGGTTTTAATGAATAAACACATAAGCACAGAACTAAAATATTAATTGGAAGATCAACTTACTTGTAAATTAACCCACTAGTTGGTTGAATTCAAACTCAAAATGACTTCGAAGTTACTGGAGCAACTAAAAGTAAAACCAAAGTTAAGTTTTATTAATAAATGAGACTGCAAAAACTAATAGTGATTACTGAGGTTAATATTACATAGGAAAAAAATGAGGAAATAAATTACCAGCTAGCTGGTTAAGAGTGATGATTACAGCAATAATGTATTACTTTAATTACTTACTTTTAGTAACAACCAACAAGGGGATGTCGGGGCTGGGCTGACGATGCAGCAACACCGAAGCACTGGAAAGAAAACTGATACGATGCACTCTGAAATAAATACGAACAAATTACGTATTTAGACGACAGTACTTTAACTTTAACTAATGATCAGTAGGAGCTCGATACGTAGTTAGTAGCTACTACTGCGGTTGAAATTTGACACAAATAAATGCAAATAAAATTACCAGCTAGCTGGTTTTAATGTAGTTTATTAGTAACGAATGATGACTTACTCTAACTTTTATTTGATAGAATAAAGAAACTGCGTAATTAAAACGGGGCACTTGCAATTATAGACGCTGATGATCGACGTCTAAAGTACGTAGTTAGTAATACACTGACAAAAATGAAAAACTATGGAAAAACAAAATTAGGAAAAAAGTAAAGTTAAAGATGATTATATTTATAGGTAGATGAGTACAAACTAGTTTGTTAGTTGCACTTGAAAAATTAAAAATTGACTGAATAAATAACTGCGTATTTAATAATAAAGGAGCTTTTGAAATAATAGACGCTGATGATCGACGTCCGAATTACGTAGTTAGTAGTACACTGACAAAAATGAAAAATGAAGGGGGAAACGAAATTAAAACAAACTAGTTTGTTAATTGCAATTAAATCATGAAATATTTAATTTGTACGACTTACCGTAGTTAGTGAGGAAGGTGGCTTTTACCGGCTTTATTATTGGGAGCTGTTGCTGGGCTGACGACTTGGAGAATACTGACATAAAGACGGGGCTTTGGTAGTTGTGAGCTTGCGCGGAAAAGAGAAAGGAAGAGTGGAGTGCCAGTGGAGTAGAGTGAAAGAGGCAGTGAACTGAAGGATCCAGGAGAACAATGGGAACAATGGAAGATCCAGAATAAGATTTACTGGCCGCAAACGGCACCTCATATAAGGGGACCTTAGACGTAGATAGCTCCTCTCAAAAGTATGTATGTCCAGCATATTGTGTGGGAATGGCATGCGAGTGATCTTCCTATGAGATGGAGATGAGGGAAGAATTGTTATACTGCTCTCGAATCTCGAACTCGAACTCGTTGAAATTTCAATTGAGTGGAGGTGTGGAGGAGTCCCTTGATCTTCTCCACTGCACTGCTCAACATTTTAAAAGACTCTGCGGAAGAATAGAAGACGAGTCAAGTCGACATTGTTTGTGCTAGGTGGCATAGAACGTTATATTATTTTCCTCCTTTTTATTTTTTCTACCTATTTTTATTTAAATAGGTACCAGGTACCTACCTACTTTAAGTACATCGGTACATGTTCGAGTTTAAGTTGATCAGTTTTTACATTTTCATGACTAGTCTAATAACTATGAAATACATACGTTCATAATTCCATAAGCAGTTAAATGCTAAATGTGAATGTGCATTTTGTAACTTGAAATTACCTACTATTAAATACTGAGCTTTAATTCTATTTCCAACTCCTCAAACTTCAAACCCATTCTATGTCGGATGTTCGGTTTGTCATTTTTGTTTTTGTGTCTATAAGGAGTTTATGAATGAACGAGCTCAGTTTATAAAGACAGTGATCTTTATTGAATTATTCCCCCCGGCCCCGAACCAACGACAAAGTGCCAATTTGAATTTTTAATTCTTATCAATATAGCTACATTTTAAAAATAAGGTGATAGACGACATGCCAACTACCAAGTTGTGTCAATTTGAAATTTTAGTTATCGGTATACATTGAAGAATTAAAAAATAGAGCGACAGATATACTATAATAGTTATAGGTAGGGGTTGGCTGATACACTCTCAAGCAGGGCAGGGACAGGGATAAGGTAAAAATTAAGCTTATAAAATTATCCTTTCACCATTTTAAGCATAATTTCAATTTAATACTCAGTTATTGGAATCCAGGCATTTTAGTCTGTAAGTACAGTCCAGTGTCAGCTTCCTGGTCCGTCCGGCCAGACTCAGGGCCAGACTTGGAGCTTGGGACTTTTGGGAGTTTATTACAACGATGAAGAGCCGATGTCGACTCCAATACTCCAATCCATAAACCCAAACCCAGCCATCGGCCGTCGTCTACCTTCGTCCTCTATTTCTATTCACTATTAAGATTAAGAATCGTTTCCTTTATTTAGTTAAGATAAACATTCCCCATTATCATTTTAATTTTATTTAACTCGACAAATATTGTATATTAATGGCGAATATAAGTAGGTAATTTTATTCATCGAATTTTCCTTAGGAATAATTCTGTCGAAAAGACTATACGAGACAATGACACGACACGGTACAAATAATACCCGCGTAACTATGTAGATAATTGGTAGGTACTTTTCTTATATGTTAGATACTTATAGCTATAGCTACGTGTAAAATGTATATTATGCTAGAACATTAACATTTGTAATCATATACTTGGGTACTTTTCTTTAATTGGATTTGTAATACATGTAGTTACTTACTAAATGCTTTTGAAAATGTCCATGCGAACTACATATGTACATACAGGTGGTATGTTCGGAAGTAATGACTTACCATATGATTATTAGTATTTTAATGGTGACTAGATTGAGATGGATCTCAAATTTCAAAATTCAAAAGCATGAAGAGTCAGCAAAAATGAGACTTAAAATGGTCTGATCTGATCTGAGTGTATGTTATGTACTAATGTATAGTTAGTGTGGTACATGCTGTTTAGCTTAATTTTGTAGGAAAGATGCAGAATGCAGACGAGTTAGTAAGTTTTCATGCACTTATGAACCCGCACTTGTAATTACTTATGCATCGGTCGGGATTGCAGCCTTTTTTAAATGTATACCTACTTACTATTCCTGGCTCCCGACCTTCGCCTGACTGGATTTTTGTTCGAATGGATTTCTATGATTAGAAAATGTCGTGTACACTTGTGTCCTGTTTGCATTAGAAATTAAAATTAACATACTCTAGAATAAAGAGAAAATTAAAATAGAGAATGAAAATGGTGCTGTGTTCAGCCACCAGTGCAGTGTTTAAGTATGTAGCCTAAGCATGTGTAAAGCTATACAAAGCACAGGCCACCGGCACAAACTATGCATGCTTTTACTTAATAGCAATAGCAAATAGCATGCAGCAAATTATTGGGGTTTCGAGATTCGATTAGTTGATAGAATTATTGAATGAGGCTATGGTCTGGGTGGATATTAATTCATTCATTCATTCATTACCATTATCTTCCGACGTTAATAATTGAGCCCACGAAGCGGAATTGACCTGAAGGAAAGAAATTAAAACAAAATAAATGCTAATAAAATAAATCATTCCAGCTTCTCTTCTATCCTGCTGACATTTGCATATTTTAAGTCTAAATCAAGGAAAAATTAATTCCCTATTTCCATCTCTTTTCAAAGAATCTAATTTAGCATTTTTTTTTGTAAAAAACAAAAAAATGTTGGAACTTGAATGGTGATTTGGAGGTGATTCAAAGCTCAAGGTAATAATGACTACACGAATTATGCACAGACCCCAATAATTTATAGAGAGAGAGAGAGACAAGTGAGACGTAAGTAGAGAATTTGGAGAATCGTTTCAAATACGATGATGCATTCACCTCCATAAGTACCGATGCCGATGCAGAATACTGATTTAAGCACTTTTTTTCACTCACGCACATACAGTGTCTGATACTGCAAAATAAGTGAAACTTTTTTTAAACATTTTTAATCACGCATATTAAAAAGTAAAAGAGCAAGCCCAGCATAGTCACCTGAGTGAATGCTCCGCTATACACATTGCGTTGGTAGGGAAGGGACACAATATTTCGGATGCAAAATAAACTTTTGGTGCTGGTAACTGTCTGTGCTAATATACAGTATAATAGTACTTCAAGATAATCTACTAACGATACACACACTCATACATATTTAAAAATCCTAATGTATTTTTGAAATTTGGCCAAATTCCCCATGTCATCATGAATCATACTCTTATGAAACGAGGCTATGAGTCTATACAAATTCATAAAAGATTCATATTTTACCCTCGCCTTATCCCAGTGGGACCGTACTCTACTAAATTGCCTTTCTCCTCATGGTTTTAAGCCCAAGTTTTTTTTACACTTTCGCGTGGCATTTTACTTTTCGACTTTAGCCTTCCTTCCTTTTGGACACTTAAGAATGTATGCATATGTATTATGCAGGCAGCCACACTGCATTACCCTGCTACTGCTACCCGAACGAAAGAAACAAGAAACCTATACAATTATACGCATAATAATATGGATTAACTATAAGTACATCACAATTTAATCCGAATGTCAACTGACGTTATTAGGCGCCTTAAATCATTCTATATCCCTCCATGTAGCAATTGGTCCCAATTAGGATTGGAAAGCTTCAGAATCTAGCTTTATGCTTTAGTTACTTTAGTATTATATTATGAAAATATAAAACAACCAAGAAAATCCGAACCCTAAATTCGGTATGCCAGAAATATTTGGCAAATATCACCACAAACCAATATTGTGTGTACGGAAGTAAGTACAGCTCATGAGAAAAGCGTGAACCATTCTCGATGTGTGTAGTAAATATTCTGTAGTAATCTGTAGAGGTAAGTCCGAGTCCGAGTGAGTTAAAAATAATGAAGCATGAAGTTAAAAAAAGAGTATTCTGTTATAAAGCCATTTTATTATTTTTTTATAATAAAGAATAATTATTAATATTATATAATCATTTATTTACACATCTACAATATTATAATATTGTATTTTTAATTTTACTATCTTTACACCTTGCGGCGTTTGTTCTACAGAGAAATAATAAGGATAATCATAATATATATGGTAAACACAGTACACCGCACCGTTTCATTTATTTTTGTTGCATACCTAATTTTATATTTATGTCTGCGGTTCACTGGAACATGTACGTATACATCCATGTTACTACTAAATAATGTTTGATTAAATGTAATATAATTTGCTTAATATAATAAAATTGTTGAAATGCTGATGCCACATAATATAATCTCAATAATATAATAGTAACGTAAGTACTAAGTACATCGAATGATTTGATTTGACGAATTCTTTTTTTTTTGTTAAATTTTAACTGTCTATTTAGGTATTTACATTAAAAGACTAATAATAATAACTTATAGTTCCAAATCATAAAACTTTTATTTTTTAAATTTCACTACATTTTTGCTCCTCTATGCAGGCTTTCGTCACTGTGTACAGCTAATAAGCTGAGCACTCTCCCATCTCATAATGCACCCCCACAATTATAGAATGTACATTGGAAAATTACTCTTATTTTAGTATTGAGTTTCACATTTATAATTATGTAGGTAAACTACCATTATTACTATAATATATAATAATATATTTCTGACAGATAAAAAACAAAAAGTCTTTTCTATACTCGGCATTAATTTATTTCCTAGTAAAAGTAACGCCGCGATTCACTATTATAGTTCAATTCACTTTTGTTTTTCTTACATAACAATGGTTGATTTTGGATTTGAAAAAGTCCGTCCATGATAGTTCTAATGTACGTACATTAAGTCTTAAGTGAAAAGGTAAACTATAAACTATTTAATATATAGCTGTGTCCCCTTATTACAAACTGACACACAACAATAATTTTCTCCCAGTTCTCAGAATTGAGTTGAATAAAAGAACTACATACTTAATTCCTTAATTTATCCCTTGTAATAGTCAGTGTCAGTATCAGTAATCTAAATTACAAACATTTTTTTGCAAATACATGCATACAAGTTCGTTTGTTTCTGAGGGAGACAAGATATAATATAATTGATCAGAAGTTTAGACATATTATAATAATTTACTTATTAAAAAAAACATAAAGGACATAATTCCTCTTAACAGTTTTAGGTTTTACGTTAAACACCTTGAGTTGCTACATAGTTCAGTACAAGTCACGTCTCGTGTCATTCCAAACCGCCCACCCCTGTCCTAACTAATACAGGTTGACTGGCATCATCTATGTTTCATTCTATAAGTATAGACCTTTCTAGGTTTAACAAATTAATAGCAGTAGAGTAGTCCTTATTAATAATAAAGTTGTAAGCACGGACAAATAATTATATTCACAATATAGCAATTTTGTAGCATCTTGTTGTGGCTACTGTGTTATCATGTAGCAAGAGAGAAAAACATGAAAAATGACAGAAAAAAATAGGACTTTTTTTGATAATTTCTTGCGTGGTTTTCAAGTCGTAGCACCCCCACGGATGACGACAACAACAAGATGGTCTTCTTTTGGATCCACCTCAATTGATGGACATCCTTTGGCTATCAAGTCAGTACTGAATGGACATGGAGGGAAAGCATACAAAACACCATTTGAATCTTTACCTGCAAGGCTTATAACTCCAGCAGCTTCTTTTTGCTTTAAATATGACACCAAATTACGGAGTGGCCGAGACTGAACACTGCTACCACCATTCTCTGCACTTTGAGGACTGGATATGGAAGTCGGCAGAGCCAAAAAGATTCCATGAGCTAGTGAGGAAGTGATTCGTTTGAGAACGTCATCCAGTTTTGACTGTTAAAAAAACAAATGCATCAATTTTAGATTAAAATACTAAAATCTACTAATTACATAGAGCTAAGAATAACAACAATATATTTATCATTTTTATTATTATAATTTTATATTAGTACAAGTCCAGAGTATTTGTTTCCTCAAGAATCCCCAATATAATTATGAATATTTAGACACATTTAACAACTTACTTGGTCTAGACGAAGCCGCTGTGTGATTCTGAGCTGGTTCTTACCCTCTTCATCCTTCATTAAATTCTCCACAGATTCCAAATCTCCACTGGTCATATACATCCTTTAAAAAACAAAATTAGAAGTGTTTGCACTAAACTAAAAACATATGTGCTCCCTGATTAGTATGTAAGTACACTATTTATTAAATTAGGATGAAGATAAAGCGAGACTGCAACGCAGCAAGTAGTATACGAAATAGTGGTCGGCGCAGTTCCGTCCGGATCACAGAAAATATAAAGTGATCTCAAGGGATATGGGATAGGGGTAACGTTTTGCTATTATTTCGGAAAGCCCTTCCTTATATTGTATGATGCAATTGATATGCCCTCTTGTTAGATAAGTAGTCGGAAGATAATTTGAAAAAACTTAACCCTAAAAGACTAAATAAAATTTACTAAATTTCTTTGAAATTATCTTTTCCTAGATTTTGGACCAGAACAAAACACGCTGACCTAATAAAATACAGCACAGGGAACGGATTCCAAAAAATATAACAAATATGAACAAATTATGGCTTGTAGAACTTGACTTACTTTGAAGGGAAACTACTGTTTTTGAGAATGAGCGATCCAGTCCATCCCATTGGAACTCTTCTGGCAACTTCGTTAATACTTTTAACTCCAACAAGTCCTGTAGTCCCAGCTCCACCAGCATTCCCATTACTCCTTCGCCGGTTGCCATCTCTGGATTCGGAATCACTTGGACTGGTGTTGATATCGGTTGAATGTCCCGACGTGGGAGGAATAGGCTGCGTTGGCGGGAGAGCATCTGCAGAGCCAGGTAAATCATCATTCAAACTTCCACTAGGACCTCTACGACTAACATTTCTTTGTCCAGGACCACTTCCTGGACCACCAGGTCCGGCTCCACTTTGCCTGTACCCTGGTCGATTATAATCAAAATCACCCGCTCCTTGTTGACTTCCGCCGCCCACGCTTCCAGGGCCTCCACTGCCATACTCCAAGTCACCGTCATATTTCTTAGCTTGAGGAAACGCTCCATTGTCAGCAAAGTCAGTTCTTAGTCTTCGCTCCGGACCACCAAGTGGATACCCTCGCATGTCTTTAACAGCAGCTTGGGCTGCATCAATAGTCTCATATGTAATGTAACAAGTGGCTTCATTTTTAACCCAGTCAACTTTCTTGATGGAGCCAAATCGATCAAATTCCCTCTCCAGTTGAGCCATCGTCGTCCATGGACCTAATCCACCAATCCATATTTTGGTTGTCGGATTCACTTTACCATAACCGATCTTACACTGGAACTTTCCTATATACTGCCCCGAGAGCTCTGTTTTTGCCCTGAAAGTAATCAAAAATAGGTAATTTTCTAGAATGGGCAATGTCTAAAAACTATTAAGTAATTGTATGAATCTGGGCTGAGATATTTAATGCTTAATTTTACAACATAACAGTTTAAATAGCAGTTATTAAACATACCGAGCAGCCATGTCCAAATTAACAAAACGAACGAATGCATAAGCATTGCCAGTCCCAGGTGGAGGTCGCTTAATGTCAATATCCTCGACAGTCCCAAATCTACCAAAGATTCGTCGTAATTCCTCATCCGTAATGTTTACTTCTAAATTACCCGCAAAAAGAGTTCTCGTCGCCAAAGGATCATCTTCTGGTGCAATGTGATGTAAATAATTTGGAAATTTATCCTTCTTATTTTCGTAGTTTCCTCTGTCCCCTCCTTGTCCTGGTGGTCCTTGTGGTCCTGCTCCTGTGCCACCACTACCACTACCACCTCCTCCTCCTCCACCTTGTCTTGGTGGTCCAGGAGGACCGGCATTATTATTGTATCTAAATTAATAATTTAAACGCTCATGATGACCTAAAATAAGCTTCCTCAACATAAAATAAATACAATGATGTTGTAACTAACTTTCACAGTCACTTCGAAATTTTACCTGCTGTAATGACCAGAATTAGACATTCCACGAGGCTGACCCATGTATCCACCACCCCCACCACCATGATGATGATCGTGGTGGTGCATTGGAGGCTCCCTACGATTATAGCCGCCTTCATGACTCCTCATAGGATACTGCTGACTCTGAGGCATCGGTGGAGCATGTGGAGGGTGGTGATGATGATGTCCATAGCCACCCCCTCGCTGATTATCATATCGTCGACCACCACCTCCTCCACCAGCACCATGGGTATCATGATGGTCATCTCCACCGCCTCCTCGATGACCCCTTGGCTCGTACATCGGCGACCTGTACCCGGAAATTATTGAAACGGTGATGAGTTTAACATCTCAATGATAAAATCACCCCCACCACTGTTGTCAGCGAAGTTGATAATTCGTTCATTAATTCAGTTATTTAAAATTTCGGACAGATAAAAAAGAAGTTTCAGGGCGATAAATATAATTTAAACTAAATGAATAATTATGACTAGGAAACATTACAAACAAAAATATTCAAATATGCAACGATATAATTAGGTAATTATATACGGTTCGTGGTTTGTTGCTTCAATTGACAATTATAGACAATACGGTACATTATTTTGTAATTTACCTTCATGGATCTTTTTTTAATAATCAAAGCGCACAATAGTAATCACTTTTCACTATTTCCTTTGCAATTAATTTACCTCGCTTCGTCAAAATGAACATCACATCACTTAAAAATATATCAGTTCCACATTCACACACAAAGTAAAGTACCTAGGGTATAGTTGTTAGTGGATACAGTAGGAGACAGCATGAAAATAATATAAGGAATTATTATCTCATCTTCGGGTGCCGCACTTGGGAAATGGCTGATTTGAAATCGAGATAGAATATTATTATGTATCATTAAAACAACAGCAGGAGATGAGAGATGTTCAATTTGTATGACCTTTGATTTGTTTTGCTATACCCTGTAGGGTGAACATGTTTTTAACAAGAAAACTAATTTTTTTTTCCAATAAGAGCAACTTTCACTACTATCAAGAAAACTTCAAAACTTTTGACTCTCATTCTCTAATTCCAAAAATAAAACAGTAAACAGTGCACAAAGATTCCGACTTTCTTTTTTTTTTTGGTTTTCTCGTGTTTTTTTTACCTCCACTTTGTCACCAAACCAAATTTTGAATTTTTTCCGAAAGATTCCCCAACGTGTTACAAAGCATTCAACTGAATACTAAACTGTTAACCTATTAGGCTCAAACTCTGACGATATTTCATTTTAGATGTAGAAGCGCAAGCATGTTAACCTCGAAGGCACACTTTCCTTTAAAATGGACAACGATAACGAAATTCCCGATTTTTTTTTAAAACAAACTTTTGAAGTTTTGTAAACTTGTTACAATATAATATGTAGTTTTCACCTTATCACTATATTATTGCCTGTTGACTGTTCTTGGGAGTTCTTTAAAAGAAAAAAAGAAAACCCTACTAATATTCAAAATTTCCAGTTGTCACAATATACGTAGATTATGCACACCTTGACACTAACAACTGTTTACTGTAAATCATCGTAAAATTTAACCTCACCGTGGAAAAGAAAACAAACGAAAAAAAAATAGCACACGAGTTATTTTGCTGATTTCAACTAAAAAAACTGTCTATATTATAAATCAAAAAATAAAGTAAATCTTACAAAAGGTAAATTACTAAAACTGAAACTGAAAGAACAGAAAAGACTTTTTATAAAGTCGAATTTTAATGTCACAAGAACTCAACGTGAACGTGCTCTCCCGCTCAGCAGATAATTATTAGAACTCTTGCACTTGAGGCCAGTTAGAATGGAGCAAAACAACCAAATATATGTAATGTATATATTTCTTAATTGGAAACTGTTTCGCTTCACACATCAAATAATGGACACGCGGAGATGTTCTTTGAATTTGATTTTCCATGTAGTTAGATTTGACTGAAAAAAGCGGTTTTCTAGAAATGACTAAATTGTAAGTATATTATGCAAAGGATCACAAGAACAAGAACTGCACTTAGTAAAACTACACTCTACACTGGTGTGTTGAAATATCGAAAATACGTTTTCATGTCAAACCAATCAACATAACTTATATAACAGAACTTATTATGAACAGTTGAATACAGGTATTTTTGGTAAAGGAAGAATTACATTAACTCACCGGAGGGAATACAACGTTAAACTGAAACTGAATTATTACATTTCATTTTTTTTTACCCAGAGCAGAGGTCTGAACAACATAATACGTTAAGCCTTATATTAAAAACAAGAAGAAAGATCAAGAAGTATTATATAGCGCACGCACTTTGTTTGATACACTAAAGCGAAAAAATAACTAGAAATTTGACGACCATATTTTTCGAATTTCGAATACTTTTTTCATGTTTCAGGAATGAGTGCAGTGCATAATTGATTAAATTCCTTTTCCTTCATTTGATCTTAACTTTTATGTGATTGACGAGCCGTAAAACTTGTGTACGTGTCTGTTTTTATTCTTAATTGCCATAAGATTTTCGGTCACTCTTGACCCATGAGAATGACAAGTCAACTCTTACGCATTGCCTCAACCCCCGGCCCTCCCTCTCTGTGCGCGGGTGAGAAAACAAATATGTATATTTTTTTCACCCTGAAGTCGGAAGTCGAAAGGTCGTTCATTTCCTACGAATTCATAATTCTCGACCGGTTTCGAAATGGACAGAATAAATTCCCGTCACTACTAACTGGAGCAAACTAGGTGATACATATTTCACCCACTGTATCGTACAGACTCCCAATAATTCGCATCGGATCGCGAAGCAAAGAACTGAACAAGAATGATGAACCAATCATCTGATCATCACATGCTTTAAAATCACAGAACTACAAGAACACACAGAACAGCAACAACAATGCATATTTTTCTGTTTTCCTTCCTTGCCCGGTAATAGATTTTCGAGATCACGAGATATTTGTTTAGACAAGAAATAAACCATAGATGCTAACCTTCGGTAGTACCCACCCCTATCACCACCACCACTGCCACTGGTTCCACCACTGAATCCCTCATTGTTATAACCCCCCCTGGAACCTCCGCCCGTAGTTCCACCTCCTGCACCACCTGTTGTGGACGATGAACTCCCCGTGGGGACTGATTCGTATGCAGCTTCAACCATGACGGGCTTGTCGTAAATGATAATTCTTGACTTGCTATGTTTTGCATCCCGGGCATCTTCACAACTTCGGAAATACACGTAAGCCACTCTCTCATCCGGCTCATGCACAACCTTCACACTTATGTCACCAAAACGCTTGTACTCTCTGTACAATGTGTCACGAACCACTTCGTCCGATGCTTTCGAGTGGAGCGACGAAATACATAACACTTTGTAAGGGTACTGCCTACCTCCAGACGATGACCTACAAATATTTACAACCAACATAGTTTGTTTCTAGCCCATTCAATACAATCCCCCCTACTACATACATATTATGTAATTATATACAAGAATCATAATCATCATATCATTCATATGATCCAATTCCAAATAGTTACGATTTAAAATAAAATTAACAGTTCTAAAATCAACTTACAAATCCTTGTAATTAGATCCTCCAGTAGCAGCACCACCTGCACCGCCACCGCCACCACCTCCACCACCAGATCCACGATAGTCATCATAGCCCCCACCTCCACTGCGTCGAGGTGGAGGGGGAGGGGGAGAATGATCAGTCCTTCGCCTCCGCTCCGGCGGTGTTCCACCATCCGATGAATCTTGGTCGTAGCGACCCAAACTAGACCTTGACCTTTTGCTTATCGGTGGACTTCCATCCCTATCTCGATCCCTCTTCATTGATGAAGACTTTCCGTACATCTTCCCAGTCTTACTTTGTCTGTCCACCAATTTACTAGATGCTCAAAAATCTCTCAACTATTTGTGATTTAGGGAAAAACTTAAAAATGTGGACGAAGCAATGTAAAATAATAGTAACGAGGGCACTATATTTGAAAAACTAATAAAACTATGTATCAAAATGTGAAACGCCAAATGCTGGATATCTATAGTTTATGTAAACGACGTTTTATCAGTCATCAGTCAGTTAAACTCATTTACCACCACAAAAAAACTCACCAACAATCAACAATATTAATAACAATAATAATAAAAACCCCAATTTTGACTATTGATTGACTCCCGACCCCAACTCTATCACTTCACTCCACACCTGAATGCCGCTTTCCACGACGAAGGTCAGCGCCAAAGTTATCTCCAAAAAATACAATTTGGATACGCAGCAGATTTAAGGGCTGGATTTTAGAACTTTAAGAACAAACAGAATCTAGTCGTCACGAAATCTCATTAAAAACTGTACCTCACAGGTAACCGCACAAATAATAACAATAATAATAATAGCAAAGGTACAGTGCTAAAGTAACTAATAATCTAAAAGTTATTTCGTAAAATGTATAACACTGGTAAAGTGGGAAGTGGATTGTAATGTACGCGATGGGGTTGATTTGATCTGTGTTGTTGGATGCTGCGGCCGAGTGCAATAAACTTCCACTCTTTCACCCTCAGAAAATGGCGGTTGTCTTGTTCCTAGGATCTAGTGCGCAGCTGTCACTTGTAAAAGGAGGAGGAGCTCCACAACCGAATAATAAAAATCTCTCGCCCTGTCAGTCCCGTCTCATCCCGTGCACCACTAATAAAAGGCAGACTTTTCCATGCAGAAATGCTTAACTTAACTTAACCAAGCCGTTAATAAACCCTGGGGGAAACTCAGCAGATGTCTCTTTCTGGAATTAACCATGATTTATGGCGCTTTTATATTTTTAGACGGTAACTTTATTTATCTGCCCACTTGACTCCCAATTTTCAATTCCAGCATAACTCGAACCGCCAACCTCCAGAACTCCAGACAGCACTCAACTCTCTCATTTTCATTTCTCAAAGTCATTTAATAAGATTCGCTAAAACCACTCGCGCCAGCATTTTGACTTTTAAGCTTTACTTTTCATTCATTTGTTCAATTATTTCATTATTTAATGTTTAAATGCGTAGTAGACCTACATTTGACATTTTAATTCAATCACATTCATTCATTTGAAATTATAAACATGAATCGTTCATTCATTCATGAATTTCTAATTTCTGCATATCAACATTGTGTGTGTTCAGTTGCTTGATAAAGAAACTTAAGTTTACTTTAGTGAATGAGTTACAAAATTAGTCTATTGCCGTGGCCTGATCATATAGTTCATACAACTATGCTCAGTTTCAAAATAGTAGTAATAATTAATATCGCCGATGTACCATTATAATGAAGCGCAAATAAAAGTTGTGAAATAATGACAATGAGCATAATGAATGACATATTTAATTGACGACATTGCATTGCATTGTTTATTGCGTATAAGTACGCTTTTGAAAGTAAAACAAGTGAAATTTTAATTTTGCTACTTGCGAAACTTTAGTTGCAATTTGCAATGGCTTTATCATTGGTGTTTATGTTTATACTAACACTATAGATAATACATTGCCATTAGTAGTTTTCGATTTCGAATATACGTATTAAAACAAACTAAATAAATTATATAGTTCCTCGTTATTAATTTGTATCACTTTTTGCTCCCATCTTATTTAGAATTTAAATCGACATTTTGTTGTCATTAGCAAAACACAATATAGATATTTAAAGAAATACCACATGCCTCAAAAACTGATACCTACTTTTTTATACTGGTTTTGATTTATATGATTATGGTATGTGCCTATTATGCTTTTATATAAAGTTGTACTTCATAATTGGTACTGAGCCTGTCATTTGTCAAAACTAAAACTCAGCTAATTTTGGCTCGGCTGCATGCTCTATGAGTGCGAAATCTGCAAGCTTCTTCGAATTCATTTTCAATAGTAGGTATCCGCTGGTATCCGTGCCAGTCGTACCCCGATAACTCGTACCCTCCCCAGTCGTACCCCACCCAGTCGTACCCTGACCATTCGTACCCTAATCCTAGTCGTACCCTAACCATTCGTCCCCCGGGAACAAAAGCAAAAGGAAAGAAAATATTGTGCAACAAAAATGTTGTTGCGTATATCTTGTCTGCTGTTAAAACCAAGTCACTTCTACAGAAACCACACCCAATTATGCAACCAGTTCAAGCAATACCAGCTGATGCAGTTCCTTTTGTTTCGATGCCCATGTTACCAACACCCCCACTACCAGTAATAGCAAAGAAAAAACGAGGTCGTCCTCGCAAGAATTAGCAGTCAACAATATCAATAACTAAACCAGCCACTACAGCTGAAACAATTGTGCGAAAATCAGGGAGGGTTTGCAACAAGCGGCATAAACGAGCATCGGCAGACGACGTCCACAACATTCTCACTCAACAATGCTAAATTATTTCATTTCCTATAGATATATTCACAATATTAATGCATAATAAAATCAAAAAAAGATCAACATGACAAACATTATTTTGTTTCTTGGTTTCTTTCCGGGGTACGAATGGTTAGAGTACGACTGGGATTAGGGTACAAATGGTAAGGGTACGACTGAGACCAGGGTACGAGTGGTCAGGGTACGACTAGGAGGGGTACGAGTTATCGGGGTACGACTGGCAACACAATCGGTACCTATACATACATATTTAATTCGTGAGTATAGGAATTGCAAATTGCGGTGTAAGCTCCACAATCCTCATTGTCACTGTGTCACTACTACTACTATACTCCACAATTCGCAAAATCGTACTCCAATCTTGGTTATTATGTGGGTAGGTACCGTAAAGCTCCAAATAACTCCCGGGAGAGCTAGACCTCAAACTTTGCTCTAGGCCCGCGGGAACATTTTATTATAGATGCCAGAATTTAAAAAAATACTCTCCAATTGATTCTAATGCTAAAGGCCCCGGGAGTTGTACTGGGGACCCGGTAATTAAAAAGGTACCCGCGGGAGTTATTTAAAGCTGTACGGTACATTGATACCGGTTGTACCGGGTCCAGCACCGGCACCGGTACGAAACAACTACATACCTGCGTTATTCCAAATTCCATTGTTATGCATGTTATAATATTATATATAAATTTTACCCTTTTATTCCACTATAGGAATAATAATTAGTTGCATACATTTTAATGTTTAACATTTTAAAGTTCAACGTAATAAAATGACCAAAATCAGAGTCAGAACAGAGATAAACTTAGTGCTGACGCGCAAAGAGAAGTCTCGATGAATAAAAAAAAGTCCAAGTAAAAGTTGGGTAAAGTAAACTTGACTTCCTTGGTTCAAATAAAGAAGAAGTACAAGATGGAATAATGGATGACAGAAACAGAAGAGAAAACTAAAATATATAGGTATACAATTATCTCATCCTTCCCTAAAGGAAAATCCAAAGGAAGGAGAAAGGCAACTTTCAACTTCCACTTCCACTTCGAGCTTGCTAAAACTTACATAGACAAAAAATCCCATTGCATATTTATGGCAGAAAAGAGAGTGTCGAAAGTGGGCCAGTTTTTGGGCTTCCACACAGTATCTTCTATATCCTCTATGAAGTACTTGTACTTCTTTATCCTTCTTACGTTCAAGTACAACCATGTACAATGTATGTATATTATAATGAACATGGAATTCATTCATTCGCCAGTACCAGTGCAGTGCCATTGCCAGTACCAGTACCAGTACCAGTACCAGTACCAGTGCGGATTGGATTGAACAAGCATCATTCATGAATACAAATTAAATGGATGAACATCCACAAGGGGCTTTAAATTCAAAGTACAAAATTTGGAGCTTACTTCTTTAAAGAAAATATGGGAATGGGCAAAAATTTAGTCGTCAAAATCAGGAGTGGCAGCCATAGCATCTATTTAGGAGTCGAGTGTCTGTCTGCTGTCTCCCTCAAGTTCACCACCACATCGCATTAGACGTTCAACGTTCAACGTTGTAGTGGTGCCTTATTAAGTCAAGTAGACAGGCTCATCCTTTCAAGAAAGAGAAGACTCCTTTAGACGACAAGTCAAGTTAAAAGTTAAGTCAAGCTTTGCCAAAATCAACGTCGGCACTCACTTAGTTAGTTACATAATACATGTTTTAGATATAGATATAGACTTGGAGGAAGCGGAAGATTTCCGGCTCCGGTCTTGGGTCTTACATACTATACATTTATTAGCTATACATGAAATATGCTCGTTACTACTATGGTAAAGATGAAACAAAGCTAAGCTGCCTATATGAATTATGAATTATGAATGACGTTTTCTTTTCATTCAACAAACTTGGCTCATTCAGCAAAATGCAATCGAAGACAAAACCAACAAAACACGTCTCAAAAATTACACAGGCCACAATCCAATATACCACCACCGCAAGTGCTAAAACTAATCGTAAGACCTATTAAACCCTTACAAAAAATTACTAACTATATACAGCATATAAGCCATAAATTAAGGTTTTAAACTGTGCCGGTGCCGGTACTGTACCTATAGGTGTACTCATGATTAAGGTAACAAAACACTAACATGCTGGATATACGCATACATACAGTTCCGTAATAAAGGACTTTTTTTATTTTTACTTTTGTACTTTTTAGTGTATTAATTAGAGGAAAAGCACTTGAGACCAGACAGCATGGAGGAACCAAGTCAAATAAAAACGTAAGAGCTATTTGGAACACAACCCTCTCCACTCTCTCTCTCTCTCTGTACTGTACTCCCAATTGAACCCAAAAGTCAGGCCGGGAATAAATAACAAAATGTAGACCCTGCGGAGTCGACAGTAGACAGGTATACAATATTATATTTCTTGTACAACAACTACCAGAAACAAATAACATCATCTACACACATACCATGTCTAACAATAAAGATATATACAGCAGCACTCTAAAAAGTACAAGCGTCAAAAAAAGTACCTATCTACTTGATGTTTACTATTTTATGTTTTTCTTGTTGTTTTTAACATTAACAAAACTCGACTATACTAAAAGGACAGGCCAAAGCCAAGTCAAGGAAGGGAATGAAGGGGAGGGGAGGGGGGGCTAAAAGTAAAAGTATCTACCTACATATATATACAATGTGTAAAGTAAAGTAAGTACAGTAAAAAAAATGAAAAAAAATAATATGAGAGGAGGATACGCATATATTGGATCATGTAAAGAAAATCAATGCGGGGATACGTATAAAAGAAACTGCTGAAACGGGTGAAAACTGAAACTATACACACATTGGTATGTAAAACGACACACTCCAATTTCAGCTCCAGATCCAGAACCGGCAGCAGCTCCAGCTTCAGCTCCATGTAGTTCCACAGTTCCAGTCAACAACATTCTTCCCTGTTTTAGCATTACATGAACGTTCTCGCTTCTCCCATCAGAGCCATGCAATGCCATAGAGATGGATAGAGAACCAGACGCAGACCAAAACCGAATGAATTCAGAGAAGAGATTCTCGGCCGAGGAAAAAAAAGAAGAAAAAGAAGAAATAAGGGGGAAATATTATATAGTCTCAAGTCGTGAGCGTAGAACGTCGTCATGTGAACACACTTTTGGACTGCTGGAGCTTGTAATGTAGAGGCAAGATACATGTAGAGCGGAGACCCCGAAGAACCCGGAGCCGGAGCCGGGGCCGAAACCGAAACCCAAGCATGAAAATGGAAAGAGTCTGGCATGGTGGTCTAATAAAGCCATGCCATACTCAATACTACATTCCAACTATATATATGTACGCGAGCCTAAATGCTTCAAGTTGAATTGAAGTGAAGGCCTATTTGTAGACTGGAAAACTCAAAAATAAAGCAAAATACTTTTGCTTGTGTGTACTTGTACTTTGTGTAATATGTAGTATGTGAAGAGTTTGGCTCTGTATATAGTAAGTAGGCTTATGTAGATACATAGATGTGATTGCCGATGGGCGATGGGGAATGAGTTACCCGGACCCGGGTATATAGGCTTGCTATATAGACTATATATAAGGTTGACGCTACATATACATACATCCCGTAACATCTCTGTCTGCATGTAATGACGGTTTGGTTTGGTTTCCTTTCCTTGTTGAGTTCTTCTCCGGTTGAACCCTTCAACCTGCTTCGGGTTCGGGTAACATGTACTGGGAAAGGAGGCAGTGTATTAGCGCTAACCTCATGCGCACTAGAATAAGGGAGTAGGCCCCAGCCAACCCAGTTGAGAATTCGAAGGAAAAGCAAACTGGGAAATGGGAAATGGGAAAGTTAGGCTGAAAAGCAGGAGAGACTGAAAAGTGAAGGAGAAATAAAAACTCGACTAAAAGTCATATCATCGCATCGGAGCCCCATTCCTCTACACACACAATAAAATTCATACTTGATACAAGAGGGGGAAGAAGGACAGGGGATAGAAAATCCAATCTAAATACTCTCTCTCTACGATTTTTCTCTCTTCTCTCCTTTAAATTTCTCTTCTCCTCGTCAATTTATATATATACCTTTTCAATTTTTACAAATACTTCCTCCGCCCCCCTCACACCGTACCCCCCTCAAAACAAAATTAGAAAATAATTAAATATATTATAAATATTATACTACAAGAACAGTCGTTCTCCTTCTCGATCTCGACCCTCAGCCAGATCCCAGTACCAGAACCAGAGCCAGAACCA
Organism: Dicyrtomina minuta; assembly: GCA_949802685.1. Taxonomy (NCBI): domain Eukaryota; kingdom Metazoa; phylum Arthropoda; class Collembola; order Symphypleona; family Dicyrtomidae; genus Dicyrtomina; species Dicyrtomina minuta. The sequence goes on along the minus strand of OX461808.1, from coordinate 73,317,541 downwards.
GAATCATATTATTATCTCTACAATCAGAAACGAGAAAGAGAGAGAGAGAGAACCAGATCCAAAAACCAAAGCCCAGCAGAATATAGCAGAGAAACCAGAAACCAGAACCAAAACTCTCTGCTGTCAGATTTCTTCACTCGTCTGTCTTCTGTCACTGTAGTAGTTTTTTTTACTTTGGGAAAGAAATTAAAATATTTCCACGTCAAAACCTTGCCCACACAACAACATTCTACATTCTACAACACCTCTATTTATTTTTACAGTCCACATTCTTTTGTTTCTCTGTATACTGTATCTGTCCTCTATTTTTTATTTTTAGTGATATATATACCCGTAATAATTTTGATTACATAATTAATTCGGATTCTATAATACAAGTATATTATCCTACTCACTTCCAGTCCTAATTCCTGCAAGTACCTCCCCCCTTGCTTTCTTTTTTTTTATATAGTGGCACACGATTATTAGATTTTTGGTTATTTTGACAGTACTATATAAGCTCATATAAGACAGGCTACATGGGATAGGATAGGATAGGAAGGAACTACAATATATATAGGACACATCTATATATAGGAAATCTACAGGAATGTTGAGTACATAAGCAAGGAAAAATACAAAATTAGTCAAAATTTAATACAAATAATAATATCTGATACACGTTTTTTTTAAGTACTTGATTTGTAAAATTAAGTCATGTTTGGTCCTTTTCCGGATTGCACTAATAATGTCCCATTGATTGTTGTGAGTTTGAATACTAGTAATAATCCGAGTCATTATTATTCACGGGAAGAAGAGCTAGAGTCAGTGCCAGTGCGAGTCTCAGTCCGTGTTCAGCACAGTCACAATAACAGTCGCTACAATCACGCTACGGATCTCCTCGTTGAGAATAAAAACTCAACAAAGACGAGTCGAGTCCCAAAAGTCGACGAGAATCTCAAAATTCATTCCATAATAACAACGTTGACATTACTTCTCTAACTGTCCAGCCCCTATGCAGCTGAATTACCAAAGTTAGTAGTGATATTTTACTTAGTTTGGTTTGTACAGAGAGTGAGTGAGAGAGAGAGAGAGAGAGAGAGTGAGAATTACTTTCTACACCGAATCCAAGAGAAATTTTGTTTTTGACCAATAACCAATCGAACGTTATAAAAATATCAATATCGATGCAGATATCGATATCAAATATTAGAATTATTCTATTGTGAGAGAGGGAGATGATACCTTCCCATTTATTGCATGGCTAAGGTGGATCAGTTAATTACTCTACTTTACTATAGACCCTATATATCTATAAAGTGAGCCCTATTTGTTGTTCTTCTATATAACTACTACTCTGGATGACAACCAAGGAGAGAAATCATAAAAATAAATGATTGTTATTGTGAGTTTTAGTTTTCTTTAGTGAGGGCTGTGATTTCTGAAGAGAGTTCATAGTTGATATAGTTGTGTGTGATATATAGAGGTGCACCTGTTTAAATTGGATCGTGTGAAATTTAAAAGAAAAAAAAATATTTTTTTTTGTTGGAGAATTGGAATATTTAAAAAATTGTGAAAACAAAAAACTTCCATATTAATCCCCGGTCCTTGTTGTGGGTTGACAAGCGTTAATCTGATCTGATCTGACCTGACCTGACCTGACCTGACCTACTATTTGAGTCAGTAGTAGTACCCAACACTCTACCTATTTCAACCTGCTCACTTGTTCGACCATCTATCTACCTTTGCAACTATACTACCAAACTGCCACTACCTAAAGCACAGTCACATCAACTCTTTTAGGTTTTACTTTACTTCACCTATTATTATATTATATTATTACTTACTATTATTATTATTATTCGTGTAAAATTATTATATATTTAGTTAATTTCAAATTCCCTCAAAAAAAACTATCATTATTATTATTATCTATGATATAGAAAAAAAATAGATGTAGACAAAAAAAAATCGTAAAAAAAATCAAATAGAGAAAAAAAAATCCAATGTCGAATTACTATCCTCAAGTTCCACCGCAGTCAAATTACACTACAGGTTCAACAAGGTCACCTAAAACGAGTCGACGACTTGGCCCTGCCTCTGATCTTCTGCCTACATTGGATCGGAGTCCAAGTAAAAATTATTCTATCCTCTCTGCACCAAATTCTACCCGTGGTAGTCCCGTTCGTAGATCCAGGTATGCCGCTTTATAATATTAAATATTATTATTATTAAGATATCAGTCCTTTATTTAATACTATAGATATATAAGTATTTATGACTTTCCTTTTCTTTTTATGTTGAACGCATGACATATAGTAGTATGCATGCAGACGGGGAATTATTTTTACATCTCTATGTTGTACATAGAGGCAATTATTATGTAATCGTAAATCATAGATTAATATCAAGATCCCAATCAAAACTAAAATAAGATCAAAAGAATTTCAAATATTCAAATACTTCAATTTTTCTTGGATTTCTGTGTCCATTTATAATTATGTAGATATATGGGAGAAAATAACTTTTGCTCAATGCGGACTCTAATGTTTTTTGGACTGTGTGAATTCTAAAAATCTAAAAAATTCCACTATATAATTATATGAATGTTGGGTCGTGCGACAAGATATTTAGATACTAATACATAGTTTGTTTTGGTGGTTCTTTTGTTGTTGGGTTAATTCGGCGTGTGTGTGGGTGGGATTTGGAATTTTGGACACAGACCATTAAGTTCACGCTCCACGACCAATTCCCCATTGCACCATCGTCAGCAGGAAGAATACATGTACGGGGGTGGGGGAGGGGGTGGAGGAGGGCCTCAGGACAAGTATATGGATGACTACATTGACTACACTTCCTCCGCCGCTCAACAACGATCACGGTCCACCTCCAGACTCAATCGCTACGAGCCTCCACAACATGACACACAATTCATTCCAATCCGGGAAAGGTCACTGGATCGAGGTATGGAGACGAGGACATCCTCACGCAACGTGGGTGTCATGGGTAAGTCCTGTCAATTTTTTTTTAAATTTATTTCGGGTCCTGAAATTAATTTAAGGGCTAATTAATTAATTCTATATTGTTTGTTTGTTTGTTTTTGGTGGAAAATGGTGACGCAGGACAAGATCAACAGTATTATGACGATGACTACTACAGTCAGCAGCCGGTCTCAATTTTAAATCGGACACGACATGCCTCCGGTCCGGCGGGTCGTCAGTCACAGAGTGTTGTGAGTCAGGGCGGGGGTGTGGGGCCTTCTAATCCGGACCCAAACTCCTACTTGGGTGAACTTCAAATACAAAATTCTGAATTTCATCGTGAATTACAAAATTTAAAGAAAGAACTGGAGCTGACAAATCAAAAATTGGGCTCATCAATGCACTCAATTAAAACATTTTGGTCACCAGAGTTGAAGAAGGAGCGAGCACTGAGGAAAGAGGAGTCCGCCCGCTACTCCCTCATCACTGATCAACTCAAACTCCTCAATTCCGAGAATCAGAAACAAGCTTTGCTCGTCCGACAATTAGAGGAAGAATTAAGAATGAGATCCAGGATGGGCGGGGCTTCCCTCGAGATGCAACGACAAATGGAGAGTCTCATCAACGAGAATGAACATCTTGTCCGGGAAATTAGGATTTTACGAGAAACTATTAAGGTCAGCAGTCATCATTTCACTTTTATTGTTTTTGTTTTATTGTTGTGTGTGTGTGAGCAATTAATTGGACCCACTGCACTGGCTGCACAATAATTAAGAACCAATGTGTAATTCCAGTGCAGTGCTAAGTCACACTTGAAAAACTTAAAAGCATTTAAAAAATTAAGGACGACACTTTGTGATATATAAGCTTTAAATATTTTCAAGTGTACCCATCAATCTATCCAGTCAAAACATTTCGAAGTTTTTAAAAACTTGCAAGTGTCAAATAAACGGAACTAGATCAAGATTTCCAGGTTTCAAAATTCTAAAGTTAGATTTTGAAGTTTGTATTCAGATAGAACTTCGCCAAAATCTTTTTTCCGTTTCGAAAACATGAATATTTAAACAATGTGCGAAACGCCAGTATTAATTTTTTCTGATTTCTGACAATGAGACAGCCATAATAACTAAAACGAGATCACTTTTGAAACAATACGGTGTACTTACTACAACATATTATGAGACGCTGTGCATTTTTAAGTAGTCACTAGTCAGATTGATGTTTTTATAAAGTATACCACCGAAATGGGGAACAACACCTGGGTCCCTGACTTGGATTCAAAAGTGTAAAATTAAATGGCTAAATAATTAAACCTCATTTGCCCTATGAGACGTGGCTTGCCTACATATAGTCTAAAATTAAAATATACCTCTAAAAAATGGAATATAATTTAATTACATAATTATCTATGTGAAAATCTGTACACACGCAGGAATTGGAACTTCGCTTAGAGTCTCAAAAGCAAACATTACAAGCCCGAGATGAGTCCATAAAGAAATTACTGGAAATGCTTCAAAATAAAGGCATCGGTGAGCTTTGATACTCTTCCCTTGTCACAAAAAACTAAAATTAGTTTTCTCAGTCTGTCGTTTTCTCTCTCGCTCTTCCCTAATTGGCTTCTACAGGGATTTGCACTGAACCTCTCCTTCTGCCACCTGACTTGTCTCTACATGTACTAGATGTCTAGAGAATTGCTCTGCTTCTAATTTAAATTGCATGCTCGTTCGTCGTCCCCATGCTTCTCTCACTAGTTTTTCAGTCTTTTTTTTTCATGTTCTTTGTCATTAATTAGTCATTTATAATGAAATTTGGAATTTTCGTCGGAAGAAAAAAAAATGTCTTTTCTCTACTCTCTATATTATACACTTTGAATTTTAGTGTTCGTCATCCTTGTTTATATAGCGACGTCAACCATGTCGGCAGTGTCGGCTAGTCGGCTTCAGTCAGTTGTCGTTGTCAGTGTTTGTCAGTCAGTTTTGTGTTTGGCGTTGACGTTTTCAGTCTTACTATCGTCTTTTTTTTTCTGTTTGTCAGTTGACATCTTTACCATACAAAAAAGCGGTTAATATTTTAATCCTAAACATGGTCTCTTTCTATAAAAAATACGAATTTACAGGTAAAGAAGAAGAACGGGCCATGTTGCAGCAAATGCAACTCATAGCACAGAAACAAGTGAGTCAAAACATATAATTAGTAAAATAATCATCGTAATTTTTTGATTTTTTGAGTAATTAACTACTACCGACGCCGACAACCAACTAACTATATTATACAATTTATTATCTCTTGTATTTTGATCGTTTATTTTTGTGTATAGATAATGAATTTATTAATGATAGTGATACATTAAACACAAAAGATACGCAGTTTATTTTCCGCCTTGCATGTTTCACTCAAAAATGAACATGTTGTAAAAAACGCAACGTGTCCTGTGAATATTTTAAAAGACGAGCTTTAACTTTAATGTACCTATATATATCATAATCACGAATTGTAGAGAGAAGTGATAGTATCGATATCGATCTGACTTTGAAGCTAGACCACACATGCGACGTTTAGATTTAGACATGAGATAATAATAATAATTATTATTATTTGGTTCAGGTTCAGCGTAGTCAGTCAGTCAGTAGTATAAAAGTAAAAAATATAAAGTAATTTATATGACTAATGGGACACATGCCATACAGTCATCATTCATTTCAAATAGCTTCTGTCAGGAGCAGATTAGACCTCAATCTAGAGCATAATACATATTTCATATAAAAAAAATCCTCCAAATCTGATTTTGACAATATACAACTCTACCAACAACCAAATAAAACTAATGTGCATATAATTGTGTATGTATAGTACCTTACTATCAAAACTACTATAATTTTTCATTTTTTTTAGTTGTATACAATATTTCATTTGGATTTAATCTAGATCGATGAACTGAGAGTAGAAATTCAAAAGCGTGACCAAGAAATGTTGGCAATGGCAGCTAAGATGAAAACGTTAGAGGAGCAACAACAAGACTATCAACGTCACATTGCTGTCTTAAAAGAATCCTTGTGTGCAAAGGAAGAGCATTACAATATGCTCCAGGCTGATGTGAGTGTGAGTTTTTGAATGGTTTGTTTTTTTAATCCCGCCAATCTCCTTACTTTCCATTTCCACCATCAACATTTTAATTTTTTTTTGAAACATCCAACAAAAAAAAAGTCCAAACACATCTCCCCCCCCCCACCCAAACACGTTCAATTTTATTTTCAATGTATAGTTTTTATACTTTTGAGTATTTTATGATTTTATTGTTGTACTTCCCTATTTTCTTGATTTCATCTACCCTCGGAATTTTCAAGTCATTTTTCTAATCGTATTCTTTGATCTCTTATTCATATCCGATGTATTGTAGGTATCTACATAGAATTACGACCACGATTATGATACGATACGCATAATCAACAATACAGTACACCGGAACCAACCTGAATAAATTACCAGGAAAAAAGTAGTAGGAGAGCGCGTTATTACATTATACATTTAGTACAGTACAGGAGGATGATGGTTTTAAATATTTGACAGATAAGGAATGCACCAGTGTATACTATAAGGAGTCTACAGGGGAGCGTTGCTGTAGTTTAGTAGTATAGGGAATTCCCTATATATATAGTTTGAACTTTAAATGTTATTTATGATTGTCACACAAGAGCCTATGCGTCTAATGGACACTACTACAACAGAGTTTTATACCTACGCTCTACACGTTTTATTTTATTTTTCATTTTTGCCGCATCGACATCCAAGTTTCTCTCTGTTCTCTGCATTAATAACTCTTGAGACTTTAGAGAAAGAGCAATAATAACAACAACAACAACAAGGAGAGGGGTAATTTTTTTACGATTAGCTTTTATCACCTCTCCTGCGCACGAAATACGGAAATACCTTTATCAGATTAAATAAGAAAAGGAGTCGGAGCAAACGGCACACATCTCTATATACCCCACCGCTACCGTGCCAGGACCCATGTCGGGAGCTTATTTGTAGTTGTAGGAGTAGTAGTTTAGTAGTAGTAGTCGTAGTAGTAGTAGAATGCATTACAGCAAGAATGCGGTGTGGGCTATAGTAGTTGTAGGTTTGGTATCAGTACTTTTAGTTTTTCAGGTACAAGTAGTTTACCTTGTCCAGCATTCGTTGTTTGTTGAGTTGGTTGGGTGGGAGTGGAATTTGGAGTATACGTATATACACCTGGGTAATGAAAGTGAGGAATGTGTATAAAAGGCTTGTCTCAACCTGGGAAAGTGACTTGTCTGGAGAACTGAGTGAGACAAGCAACACACACACGACAGAGAACGAGAACAACAGCTGCTAGCTAAACAAAGGGAATAAAATACATATCAGAAATCCCTACGATCTACGACTACGACAGAGATCTATCAGAATTTGTGAGGGTGTGACGCCGGCATTTTAGTTTCATAGAGGGAAAATAAAATAACAAAAAGAGACGGAGTAATGACGCAGTCCTTATCTCACTCTCACTATGTGTATCATTCGTATTCACAGGTAGAGGAACTTCGACAGAGACTCGAGGAGAAGAATCGAATTATTGAGAAGAAGACAAATGCAGCTCTCCAAGCCGCCCAAGAGAGAAATCGCTTCGCAAATGAGTTCACAGAGATCCGTGATCAAATGGAAATTAAAGATAGGAAAATCAATGTTCTCCAGCGGAAGATTGAAAATCTGGAGGATCTCCTCAAAGAGAAGGATAATCAAGTGGACATGGCTCGGGCGAGACTTCAACAGTACACCGTGACGGGGCACGGGGAGCGCTTCGAGCCGGGCACCCTGTCCAGTCTCGAGGATGCCATCGTGGACAAGGACAAGCAAATGGGTCAGCTGCGAGAGCAGAGGGATCGGGCCGAGCAGGAGAGGGTGGAAGAGCGGGAATTACATGAGAGAGATTTGGCCGAGTCAAAGTTGAAAGTTCATGCTCTCGAGTCTGATGTCGAGAAATTACAAGTTCGACTCGAGCGTGCCCTAGCTGAAAAGGTGAGAGTACATTTTTTAATCTAAGTTTGAAATTCACTTTTTTTCTTCTCTTGATTCAATCCACAAATTTTTTACAAATATATATATATATATATATATATATATATATATATATATATATCTTTCACCATTCATTATTATTATTACTATTCCAATTTCCAATATGAATTGACTATTTTTTTACATTTACAATATGTATTGTTCTCATACAAACGGTAGTCACTAGTTTATTAGACTACTAGTCAAAGTACTAATAAGATCTCACTACCCGGTCAAAAAAAGAAAACTATCAATCTCAATACAATCGTTTTTTTGTTTCGATTTCAATTTTCAAAGCGATCATGGTTTTTTGTTTTTTGTAGGTAGACACTATATAGTATTAGTAAGGGTGATTTTATACAGTAGTACCGAAAGTACCATTTCCAGTTCCTAATAGTTTTTAACTTTTTAACTGGTACTTTAATTAGCCCCGATAGTGTGTAGTTTATACAGTAATTATTATGTATTATAATAATTAGGCACTTTATAGCACCATTTTTCACGTCCTGCACATTAGCAAAAAAAGACCAATCCAATTCCATTTAAAGAGACCTCTAAAGTTTAATAAAATACTGAAACAAAAATGAAAACGACACTCAACACTGTTCACTGGTAGTTAGTTGTTAGCTATAACCAATATAATATTGCAAGGGAAGGAAATGAAACAAATCTGAAAAACAAATCACACTCCAATACTTGGGATTTATTGTTTGAAAATCCCGAGTCTGTAAGTATTTCACTGTATGCATTCGCAATCCTCAACAAAACAAAACAAAATAAGCATTGACTTTGAATTTCAAATTCTATTTTCAACTTTGAACTCACTTAAATCTATAGGGACACTCAAACTCATGTAAGAATTTTTTCCAACTTTATCAGATCAACGCAAAAAAAGCAAAACATGCAAAACAGTGATGCAAATAAATTCTATAGTTTTCTGCACGGTGAGTGAGAGTGTCAAGCATACACATGGAAGGAAGAAACTATATTAAATAAAGTAAAGTAAAATCAAACAAAGAATATGTATAGAAAAATGTCTCGAGACATCACACGAGACCACGACACACGAGAGAAACAATGCGTATGTAATGATCACTCAATTCTCAGTAGTGACGTACAAAAACGACAAAATTTCAAAAATCTTAAAAGCAAGAGACAAAATAGATAAATAGAGAGAGAAAAAAAAATTAAAATGTAAAAGATTTAAAAAAAAAAGGAAAATAAGGAAAAGAAAAAATTTACCCGGTTTGTCCGGTTCCGGTATATTCAACGATTATGGGATCAGCAGCCGGAGCCGAAGTTATTGTTACCGGTGCCGGTTGTTGTGGTTGTTGAGGATGATGATGTTGGTGGTGTTGTGGGTGCTGTGCTTGTGTTGACTCAACGGAAAACATTATGAATGAGGATTCGTTCGTCGTCTCGTTTGTTTCGTATCTCTCAATTATTACGGACGGCGGATCGAAATCGATATTAAATTAGATCGAATTAGCGGTTATTGGATCGTAATGAAGAAAAAATAAATTATTATACTATCTACATCTACATTTATACATAAAATGTTAACATTTGAAGATATATCTGAATTATTTTTTCCCCACACGTATGATTTAAAAACTAAAAATATACACTTTAGTGACAATTTTAAAACTTACAAATACTCCTACTACACACACATTACAAATTTACAACCAACAGTTTTACAATAAATTAATGTAGTTCTACTATATAATAATTTATGATTTAAAAAAAGAAAAGCTCACGCCTAAATTTATTCTTTCATTTTTACACTGAAAAGATTAAAGTTACTACTACTACTACTACTTATTATTATATAAATTTTTAGAGGGATGAAGAAGAAGGTTAAAACCACTTTTTTTGTTAGTTGTTCATCATTTGACTTCTAATGACTGACTGGGTGGGTATAATAATATGAATATTATTATGCTACTTAAAATAAATTCTCGTCGTAATAATAGCAGTATTATGACTAACAATACGACTATAAAAAATATGACCCTGACCCTGTGCTAATGCTGCTAATGGTCAAGAAAGAAGGTGTTCAGTGTTAGAAAAATAATGATTTGATTATAGTATTATAATGATTATTTATTTAAAGATGATAATGTTTTAATCAGATTTAAAAAAAATTGTCACCATAGTCAAGTAGTAATCTATGTACGTTTCTGTAGCAACACAAACCTAAAATATAAAAGACGTAGTATATGTATATATATATATAGTAAGTATATACGTTCATTTTAATAATGACAATAATTGACTGTAAATGTAAAATAATAATTGGTACTCGTGGAGGAGGTAGACTGATCATCAGTGTAGTTAGTGTTAGTTATATATAAGATAGTACTATATAGTGGATTTTTTTTATTTACTAAAGAAAAAACACCTACCTTGTAGGATTTTAAATATTGGAATTTGATATATATAATTATGAGTATGAAAGTACATATATACCTAAATGGAAATAGAGAGAGAGAGAAAGAGAGAAATATTACAAAAATTAGAAATGTAAATAATTGTACAAAAAAAAATAAATACAAAAAATAAATGTCTGGCTATATGGATGTCAAATTGAAGGAACGTATGGAAGCAAAATTGGAGTCGAGTCAAAGTGAATTGGGGAAATGTAAGGCAGAGTTGGAGAAAACACAGTCGGAAGTTGGGAAAACAACTACGGATTGGGAATCTCATCGACAGCGTGTAACTAAAATTGAGTTGGATAATGAACGTTTAAAAGTAAGATGATTTCTTGTAATTTATTTATTTTGTTTTACAATTTTTGTTGTTTTCTATATATTTCCCCCCCAGCCCCCCTCTTCTCTTATATTTGCTGATATTTCTTCTTTGTTAATTATTGTTCTCGTTTTCTTGTGACTCTCATAATATATATTACTCTCAGCCTATTTTCTAAATATATAGTGAAAAATCTGTTGCCAGTTTGTCAGTCAGTTTTTGTTGTGTGATTATTTTCCACATTCTATTTAATATCATAGTACATTAAATTCAAAGCAAGCTGATTATTATAAATCCCGCTGTGTGTGTGTGTATTGCATTCAATTTCAATTATCAATCTAAATGTGTTACGCCAGTGTTTTATAGTTTTTGGTAATAATAATTAATAATATTTATCATTATTTTGTCTTGACTGAGCTGTTCAATTTAAAAAAAAATATTTTATCGTCTTTCTTCAAAAACTTGACATTGCAAACTTTGCCCCAGTAATTATATTATACATATGTGTTTAGTCCCTCTATTATTTCATCTTTATTATTTTGGTTCGGTTCTGTTTTTTATTACTAGACTTATTATTGCTGTAGTGCAGAGTGAGAAGTACGTGCCTATAAACCATAGAACCTTACATACTATAGTAAATATTAGCAGTCGAGTTTACAAATAATGTTTTTAGCTTGTGTACATAATCCTAATAATAGTATTATGTGCATTGCTGACTGTGTAGGGCTGTTTGTGCTGTAAATATTAATTTGGTTTGACGTTCACCGAAAGCTATCGTAATGATTTGAGCTCCTTATGATCAATTGAGCAGAACTTTGGAATTAATCATAATTCATAGTCATAATAATGCCCCACCTTTTTTGAAAAGCCTCTTTTGCTGACTACTTACTATGGCCCCTTTTTCTTTGTGCTAAATATTGACCTGGAGGGACGTGACATAAAACCAGAGTGAGTCTATGGGCCCATGAAAGAACCTGCTCAGTAGTGCCGGTGCCATATAGTACCCGGACCGAACCCGACCTGCTATATACTTACATATATATTGCAATGATTTCTTGTAGACACTGTGCACTTGTTCTTTTCTTATAGACATGGCGAGAGCTTGTCATTAGATTTTCTGTAAGAGGGGGAAATGGTGTGTTCTTTATGCTCATCTATTATTTACCTCGACGGCTTTTATGCCGTACTCCCACATCGATTTTAGTTTAGGGCTCGATAGGGAAAACTTTGTTGAAACTATTGCTCGATTACACCTACACACATAATAATATTACCATGTATGCAGAGTCCCGGGTCGACGTCTTAAGTCTACCCCTGCCGAAAGGTGTAATCTTCATATTTATGGTTATAGACCTCACTTTAATCCATTCCTTTACGATTACGACGACGACGTCAAGAAAGTCGAGGAATTCTCAAAAATGTTTCCCCCTATAATAAATAGGAAAGGTGTAGGTTAGCTAAGTTTGAACCTCGCATGCATAAAATGCATATTATTATTATGATGATGATGGTAATTTTGACTCTGGACATATACCTAGGTACCTACCTACCTACGTACCTAAGTATGCGCATTAATTCCAAAGGCACTTTGCTTCAATTGACTATAAAGGAAGCTAGCAAGGACAGACATTTATGAATATTCTTGGTATATTTTATATATATTCGTAATATTCGTAAGGGTGCGTTACTTAATTATTGTCTTGTGTGAGCTTCATGCTGTTGTGTACTGACACATTATTAGTGATTAGCCTTTGTTAATAATTGTTACTTTGTTCATTTTTCAAAATAATACATTGCTCTCTGACTCTGAGATGTGTCCTAAGTATGTATAATTAATTAGATGCTGAATGCTATGTACTTACACATATAATGTATGTTCTGCCGTCTCAAAGGGTATGGTACATTATTTTGTGTAATATATTTGTTACTTGTATTGTATTGTGTACTTGTGCCTGTGTTCTCTGAGCATCTCAGCTTTTGTGTGGTTTTAGTCTTATAGAACTTATCGTTAGTTGACAATTTGAAACAAGTCTTGTGTGCTTCTCGGTTAGTGTGTACTAATAATCTTATTTAATTATTATATCTGTACATAGCGGATCATAGTGTGTTCTTGTAAACCCAAAGTACTGACTACTAAAATGTAGTAAATAGACCTCTCTCTATATATTATTACCTACGTATGTATCTATGTATCTGTTTGTATTTGTAATGGCTGTGGTTCGTTATAATATATAGAAATTTAGAGTTAGGCATTAGATGTTGAATTACAAATTGGGCTTATACTGATTCTGATATATCTGATTTAAATCTGACAATAGTTTTGATCTTTTTTGAGCAAAAATATAATATATAATTTGCGTGACAAAAAACACTTTCAATTTTTAAAAAACTTTTAAACTTAAAAATTCGAGTGAGTTAACAATAACAATAATAATATAATATAACCCGAACAAAAGTGTGCATTTTTGTTTACTAAAATACTATATATAATATCACTATTTAATTACTGAACACCACCTCCCCCCAACAGACTGAAAATGATCGTCTTCGTCAAGATCTTGAAAGATCCCAAACAACTTTCGGACGAAATACATTTAATTCATGTCAAGAGTTAGATCGTCTTCAAGAAAAATATGAAAAGATGTCGGGTGAACTTCGTCGTGCTCAAGCCGAACTTCGAATGAATCAGTCCGACTATGAGAGAGCTCACAATGACTCGGAACAACTTCAAGAGAAAGTGGAAAAGTCTCAAGGTGAAATCTATCGTCTCAAAGCAAAATTAGAGAATGCTCAGACTGAAAGAGATAATTTGAAGGATGAGCTGGAGCGGAGTCAAGCCATTCTCGGACGGATTCATCAAGAGAAGGATCGAGCTGTTTTAGAATCCGAGAAATTAAGGGAAGAGCTAGAGAGGAGCTCGAGCACATTGGGGAAATTACAATTACAAATTGATAAAGTTCAGCAAGTCAATGACAAAGCTAATTCGGAGCTGGATCGTGTTCAAGAAAAATTTGATAAGCTCGTTCAAGAGAATCGACGGGTAAACCAAACCTATACTAATCATCTCATAGTAGTACTATCTAATCATAAATTATTATTAATTCCGCGCGGTCTGTGTCAATATTTGTAGAGGGAAAGACCACCAAGGTCCATCCATTGTTCATAATAATTATATTATATACTATCCTCTCTGTTTAAATAGTTTGACTAATCCACCTATTATTATATATGATGATCCGCAAATCTGCATGTTTTTTTATTTTGTTTTTCAAGTTTCAAAGTTTGTTAATTTATTACCTAATCAATTTGTATTGATTTCTTGATTTGATTTGACTTTCTATTCACACTTGATTTATTCTACTCACTTCTACCTTTCTTTAACACCCTTGTAGAAGATGTGATGTCATTATTGTACTATCAGATATGATATTAAAAGGTGTGTAAAAACATTCTGAGTTGTAAAATGTTGGTCAATGAAAAAATTGTCAAAAAAAAAAATAAGGCAGAGAGAGATAGGGCTATATAATTAATTATATATAGAAAAAGAGGAATATTGAAATTAGACAAAAATCTTGTTAAAAAAAATGTACGTAAAAAATGAACGTACTATCGTCGGGATTTTTAAAAAGGACACACAATTACCTAAATATGTTAATGACAAAAACCAATATACTTGAAAATATACTATATAGCTCCAAAATGAGCGGGAGAAGCTCATGTATGACTTTGAAAAGAACTCAACACAGCTCGACAAATCCCTCGTGAATGCAAATCGTCTCCAGAAAGAGAAGGACTCCGCACAAATAGAATTGGATCGTGCCATGGACAAAGTGGACAAAGTGAGTACACAGCTCCTTCGTCTCCAGAAAGAGAAGGAGACGATCATCACGGAGAATACGAATGTTCAAGAGCGACTGGACGTTCTCCAGTCCCAGCTGAGCAAGTCAAATCGGGAGAAGGAAGCGCTCGTCACCGAGATTGAGCTCATGAAGGATCGTCTTGAGAAAACGACGTCCACCGTGAATAAATATGAGCGGGAGCGGGACGTGGCTCAGACTGAGCTGGAGCTGTATAAAGAGAGAATGGATAAAAATACAAGTTCAAATTCTAAATTAATTGAGGAACGTGACAATTATCGTTTAGAATTAGATGTTGTGAAAGAGAAATTAGATTCGAAGCTGAATGAATTATATAGACAGAATACAAAATTTGAGTCAATGAATCTAGAGTATGAGAAATTACAAATTCAATTAGGCAAATTGAAAGAGGAGAATAGTAAATTGAGTGAACAGTTGGAGAGATCTAATATTCAGAGTATGCAGTATGGTCGTTGGAGAGACAGTGAGTCCAGTCTCAAAGATGACAATGATCGTTTGAGCATTGAAATTAGTTTACTCAAAGACAAGTGTGACAAATTATTAGGGGAAGTGAGGAAATCACAGAATGAGAAAGATATATCTGTTCAGGAAGCATTAAAATTAAAAGCTGAGTTGGATAATTTACATGCACAGTATGGACGGGCGTCGGCGAGCTCGGACAAATATAATGGTAAGTTTCATTTTCCTAAATTACAGTCATTACTTTTTTTGTCTCTATCTTTGTGCACATTATTATTTCAACTTCCTACATTTTTACACTCGCTGTATCGCTTCTCAT
This sequence comes from Dicyrtomina minuta, assembly GCA_949802685.1. NCBI lineage: Eukaryota > Metazoa > Arthropoda > Collembola > Symphypleona > Dicyrtomidae > Dicyrtomina > Dicyrtomina minuta. The sequence goes on along the minus strand of OX461808.1, from coordinate 73,302,104 downwards.
CTACAATCAAGCACTTGTCATACGCACTTTTCAAAACTTGCAAAATGTAATATCTAAATACATGTCGTGGAGAACAAAGAGTTTTATGACGCTTTCAGAACTTTCCTTTTGTATACTTCACAACTTTGAAAAAAAACATCATAAAATGTTCTATTTCTTAGCTTTGAACAATTCAAAATTTTCAAATTATTTAGTTATTTTTGAGCAAATTAGAGTGTTCTAAATGCATTTCAAAAATTTCTAGATTAAAGGTTGAAGCGTTTTTAAATTACACACTTTTAGAATACAGCAAAATGTTGCTTTTGGTTATTTTTTTAAAGGCAAAAGAACGCAAGAGTGAGTGTGATAAGATAGGAAACAATATGATGGAAGGACTCACCAATTTAGTTAGATGATTTAAAGTCACTTAATTACGTTTATTGTTGAATTAAGAACACAACGTTTCTAATATTTTCTTCTTCAGGTGTTTCAAAAACATCATATTGTTTCCTTCCTTTGGTTATTTTTTTAACAGTTTCAGCAAAAATGCTTCAACTAAATTCATACTCGTGGAGAACAAAGAGTTTTAGCACACGCTATGAAAACTCCATTCGGTGTACTTTACACATCTTTTCAAAAAATTAAAATGTCTTATATTACTATTTTACATAATTTTGAACAGATCAAAATTTTCTGATAGCAGATTTGTTAAACGCTTTTAAATCGCATTCTTAAACAATTTAGAAGTATGATACTGAAAAAGTGTACTATAAAAATATATTTTGCTACGGGAAAATATGGTAATTATTCTCTTTTTTAACACTAACAAGATTCTAATTGAATGCTTCTAAAATTTCCAACATGTTCTAATAAAATATTTAAAAAACTCAAAACTTTGATGTATAAATATAGTACACGTCCTCAAAATATGTATAGATAAATTTTGAATACTATCAAACTTGCGTATGGCATGTAAAGCGGTCCCACAGCTTTCAAAATTCCTATATATGAATATAAATTAACATTAAAACATTGAATTCTCTATTTCCCAAAAATTACCAGATGAAATCTCTCGCCTTTCGGCAGCCCTCGAGTCCAGCCAATCTAAAAATAATAGCCTGAACAATGAGCTCCGTGTGATGAAACAAGATTTGGAAGCCCTTCGTCAAGATAATAAATCCTTAATGCAGTCAAATACCAATTCCACCCTCACCACAGACCTTTTAGAGAAGAAGCAGTTGGAGTTGGAGAAGAAGGGGAAAGAGATTGAGCACTTCATTGAGAAACTCACCACCTATGAGAAACAACTCCAGAAACTAGAGCAGGAAAAATCCGAATTTGAAATAAAATATAAAACACTCCTCGATGAGCTCCGACAGCGGGATGATAAATTAAAATCCAGTGACACTCAAATTGTGGAATTGCAGCAAGTTCGTAAGTCCTTGGATGAGAAATTAAATGAGAATGGGAAGCTCCGAACGCACTTGGAAGATAAAATGAATGAGCTGGCTCGATTCCGTCAAAGCTACGATGACAAAATCAATGAGACGACCCGTCTCAACAAAGACAATGCGAAGCTTATGGAGAAGATTGAAAAATACAGGAGTCAGACGGATAAATTTGAGAAGCAGATGAGCAAGATGGAGCATGAGATGATGCAGTTGACGAGTGAGCGGGATGAGCTCGTCACACAATTAGAGAAGAGTCAAGAGCTCCTCGTTCAATTCCAGAAGGAGCTCAACTCCCGGGTTGGGGACAATGAGAAGGACAAGGAGCTCGGACTCCTCCGACAAAAGTTGGGAGAGTATGACAATGAGCTGGGCCGTGTCAGGAAGATGTTGGATGGGGAGACGGGGAAAGTCAAAGGGTTGGATAGTCGCATTAAGAAAATTGATGATGAGAACGGGAAATTACGGAGTGAGATTGAGAGAATTATCAAGAGTAGTAAGGAAGAGAAAGCTAGACTGCAGAGTCAATTGGAAAGCTTGGTCCTGGAATTGGAGAAAAGACAGGTGAGCGCCAAGCTACATGTTATTCATTCTAAACACGCATCTCCCATGGCCTTCAGGCAAAACCACTACGTTCATATAAACATATATATACAATAGCTTGTTTCAAAGACAATTTTATTATGTGTTCCACCACAAAGTAGTAATTTTTAAAATCCGCATACAAATAATCTGGTATATTTTTAAAATAAACAAGACTTTTATCTGGTATTTAGGCAGTTACATTGTATTTTTAAATTGATTTTTAAAGTGGTATATTTGGCAGGTCAGCAGTCAAATTCTGATTAAAATACAGTAATATATTTTGGTATACATTAGGCAATCTTGACTGGGAGCAAAAGATTATTTGGGATCCTGTACAATAATTATATTATAAAAATTGCTATTAAATTCTAATTATTTCTTCATTTCTCGTTAATTAATATCCCCAGATGGATGCACATGACGACTCGTCGAATAAATCTCAAGAATTGGAGGCGTTGAGGAAGCAGCTAGGAGAGATGAGACAGCAGTTAAGCTCCTTCAAGGACAAGTATGATAAATTAGCGAGAGACTTAGACACGAAGAATACAATGATCCAAGAGTTAGAGCGTCAGTTAGAAATCTTAGCAAGTAGTAATACAAGTAGTACGAGTCATTCCAAAGAAGAATTAGGTATCCTACAAGCGGAATTAGAGAGATTGACAGTGGAAGCAGAGAAGTCCAATACGGAGATGAATCGACTCCTTCAACTGATGCAGATGAGTCAAGAGGAACAGAATAATAAGGATCGGCAAATTAATCAATTACAAGAGTAAGTCCCAATTTATTTTTTCATGAGCTTTGTTCTCAGCTAGCGATAAGTAAGCGTACGTCTCCTTTAAATCTAAAAATAACTTAATGAAGCCTTAATTTTGAGTAGTATTTTTTGATATAGTTGTAGTTTAACATACATATGCTTATTAAATACAATTGTGGAAATGTCTACTAATGTATGTCGTAATATCTCCTACACCAACACTCGTATATGTGTGTCATATTTGTTTTTTCCGCAGGGCTCTACGTCAAGAAAGAGCGAAATCAACAGAGCAGGTAATATATGATTAATTTATAAGTATACCTATTCCTGAATTTACTATCATGACAATTAAATTTTCATTAACTTTATTTAATACTTTTGTCCTTGATTGTTAAGCGCTTGCTTACGTACTCTATGTACACTACATAGTAGATACTCCTAAAACCTCTGTTGTGATTAAGTAACTGTATTGTTGCTTTCCACCTGCTAATCAACTGCATGCGAGCGAAATGAGGCTTCCTTAAATAGCATTAATAAATATTACGAAATTGGTATCTAATTAGTTAATTCATTAACTACATTTTAATTTAGCAGTGCTTTCAAATCCAAACTTATAACAATAACACTTACTAATCTAGACTCTTGGTCTCTTTTTCTAATCATTCATAGGGCCCAGCTGGCTTCCTCAAGTCCCTCTTCTAAAAAGCCTATAAAAAACAATGCCAGTGCGTACACGTACCGTAATGTGAGTGTATTTGAGCGTTTCGTAAAAGCATAAAAAAAATCTCATCTCCAACATCAAAAAAATCAAAGTCAGCGTTAAATTACCTTAGTATACCTAACCCACATTTTAAAACTCCAATAATAATACTAAATATAAAAAAATGATCCTATAAATATGATACATAATGATATTGATATTAAGTACTTAACCTAAAACCTACATACAATACATATGATACATGTCAGCATTATAATATATTCATTTACAATTTAACATTGATATAAATTACCTACCTACTTACTTACCTATTATGTACTTATACTTACATATATGCATAGACACGTAAGTACTATCTACCTTATGTATTATGATGATTATGTAATGATTAGACTACCTTTACCTTACCTACTACGGTTACAATAATAATATTTATTATAACTTCAACAAAAATCAACATCATCACCATCAGTGAATTCAATGTGATTTTTATTATCTCTTAAAATACTTAAATTATTTATTTATTTTTATTTACGAAAAACGAGTACGAAATACATACATTAATAAGAATAAAAAATCGAAATCGATGGACGACCCTATATAAAAATGTAGGTGCTTTACTTACAATACCAACAATACTAATTTATTACCAAATACACACATACAATTTATAATTACAATTACTAATCAAATCAATCTCAAAGTCTTAAGTCAGTCTCGTCTCATCTCTCAGTACCTTAGAACAAGAAGAACACAAGAAAAGAGCAGAACAACATTTTATCTAATTTTTTGTAGTCTTTTTATTATATTATATGTATTATATTATAGTGTCCTTATCTAGTCAAAGAATGTTTGTTTGTTTTTTATTGAAATGAATTCTAGTCTAAATGCATATATTTAATATTAATATTGTTGATCAATTTAAATGATATATATTATAATTATGTAGTTATATATTTAGAAGAAACCTTCATTATAATATAATTAGAGGGGAAAGCAAAAGTGAAAGATGCAATCTAATCCAAATGAGAAATCTAATCGCATATCCAAAAACCAATAATTAAAATTAATTAATTATAAGTAAATAAAAATATTATTATTATATTATATTATATACGAACCTACATGTGGAGTTGGAATTATTATAAAAATTATTACAATTATTATGGAAAATATATTGTGAAGCGTAAGTCGTTCAAACAGAAACAATCCACAAGAAAAAGAACAATATATTGCAATTTTATCAAGACAGGAAAACACAATATACCTATATAAATTATTACTTTATTACCTATAGCTTTAAAAAACAAATTAGTATTACTTACTGAGTACCATTAAATTTAACAATTAGCGACTAACTATCATCACAATTTGATTTATCCTCTCCGTTACTTTATGTGATTAATGACTACGATTCTTGCGAACATGCAACAAAAAGCAAAATATGCAGACCGAAGTAAAAGTACGGGAAATTGAGAATGCAAAGAAAAATGTATATGTTATATAATTATATCCACAGTGGATGGCAAAAAAACAAAATTATTGACATCTAAAATTATTACTAGGTGCGACAATTATGATGAATTGGAGTTAATCGTAGTAATGCAATATGGTTGTAGATAGGCTATACAATAATAAATAGCATATTGATTAGAAATTATAAAATTAAACAAAAGCAATGTATGTGTCTAATGTAGAAAAAATTTAAAATAACAATAATTATTACTTAATTATTGGATGAAGTCATTAGTTTATTTTACATTTAACGTCGGAAACTCATTGTTTTGTTGTTCTTGTTTTGACGTTTGACTCTGTCGCGTGATGCTGTTGATCTTGATATATTATATACAAAAAAGTTACAAGCTGCATTGCTATACATACTATACAGTAAAAAAAATTAGTAAATTATTGTATACATTCAATACAAGATGATAGAGACATAAGTATAAAGTATTATATACATTATTCATAGTATATATTATATAGGTATATTATATAATTAATTAATGATATTATTTTATAGGCTTAATTAGATGGAATTGAATATTGAATTGAAAGTATGTGTCTTGATTGTTAAAATATATTGTTGAAAAAAAGTTGTAATAATAATGCATCTATAATCATTAACAATAAATTATTGTTATTGTTATATCGTTTGTCCTGTGTGCGTTGATTGTTCCTTACGTAATAATAATAAGTAAATATTAATGGTTGAAAGATTAACGTTAATTACTAATAATAGTATTATTACAATACGAAAGAAAATAACAATAATCTACAATATTAACTATGGCTAACGGTTGAATTGATAATATATAATAATAATATAGATATATATACATATAACGTTTCTCCTAATAATTATTATTTAATACATACTGCACTAACATTGTGTAAAAGCATTTCAGGGAGTGAGAAATGTTGTGTTTGTAATTTGTATTTTGACTTTTAAAAAATTGAGTTTATTTTTTTTTCATACGAGAATTCGAGTGAAATTAGTAGTAAAATGGAAAAAAAAGTACGTAATCAAGTTTTCAAAATTATTATTATGAAGCAAACAAAAATACAACAGCAACATAAAAATTACATTCACAAAACTACGACTATCGGTACGAAACGTACTAAATTAAAAATAATAATTATGATGATCAATATTGATAATACTAAATACTATAAAAAAACTAATAATTATTACCTATCATGGATAAAGTATGAAAAGACGAATGAGGATGCTATCTGTTTCTGTATCTGAGTATAATTATATGTAAGGAGTTATTATCTACTAAATGTCACTGCCTAAAAAAAATTAAAAACGTAACTAATAATCATCATGAAATCATGACAAGAAAACGTTAAAGTTAAATATTAATAAAAGTAACAATTTGTTTGTGTTGTGTGGAATTAACTTGAGACTGTGTTTTTTGGGAGTTATTTAATTCTCAGTGCTTTCACTTTCTTTCTCTTTCTTCTTTGATATTAATTGTATGCAAACCTTTTCCACTCCATAAACGTATAAAATATCCGTGTACTCATCCTTTAGTATGATCAATGATATTTCAAATAAATTATTGTATTAAAGATCAGAATAATGTATGGCAATAAATAGTTTGAACATGACCGAGTAGGAGAGCTGGAGAAACTACTCTATGAAACAATTCATATGGCAGAAGAAGCGGAATTAAATCGCCAGCAGCTACTAGTCCAATTAGACGAGACTACAATGAAACTAGGGAATATTAAATTTGATAATTTCCAGCTCAAGTAAGTTGCGCTTTTTTTAATTGTAGTATTGATTTATTTTTTAAAATACACGTATTTATATTTATAATTCCAAACTTATTTCCGTAACATAAATCAAATATGATGGCTCTCAAAACCAATCATTAATAAATACTGTAAATAAGTATTGTAATTTCAAATTATTTCAAATATTTATATTTCAATCTTACAAAATTTCCATTGCGCTTTGTCTTAATAAGGCAGAATCATATTTTGTATAAAATTGTACTGTACAAACACATTTTTTGGATGAACACATTAAGGGTACCCTTTTTTGTTTGTGTATCAATAAATTGCGGTTATTAATTGCGATGCGATTACGGTAATGGAATATTTTATGATTGCCGTGCCGTACTACGCTGCACTTTTCCTCCAAAATTAAAACTTTTCAAAAAGGTACTTAGCTTGATATTATTTCTCGATAAAGGAGAAATTCCATCACGCTACTTATGTACTTACATGGAGCACAACTACTTCATGCAAGTACTCCTTCTACATAGTGAATATATCTGTATTATCATTACTAAATAAAAATAAATTAAAAACTTCCCTCCAAACAAATTCGTCAACGAGTGTGTTTACCCTGAGAAGTGTTAAATTGCAGTAAAATTATCCAATGGCACAAAGTACTATATTATAAACTAAGTATATAATAAGAACACAAATTTGAACTTTAAGCCTAAAATTAAACGTGTATATTTATATAATATTTATGTAGGTTGGTTAACAACTACTTAAATGGAACTTTTTATTTGCATAACCAAGGATAAGCTCACGACCAATTTTTGTTTATTATACCGTACAGTCCTAGTTTATAAAAATCGGATCCACCACGTACTTAGTAATAAATAGAAACTAACGATGGGATACACTACAAGCATTACAATACGCACTGGATACTTCACAGTAAGTATTGCAATACCTATTCATAAAATGTTCAAAGAAATGTAAAAATGTAATTGCAGGCAAAAATCTTTGGAGACATCTTTATCAGAGAAAGACGCGCAAATTGCACTGTATGAAATGAATCGCAAGTCTTTGTCTCTGAGCAATAGCAATTATTTTAGTTCAATTAAATCTAGTGGAGCCTCTTTTTCTGGAAAAGCCACAGTCTCTGTTTTCTCCACTGTCTCTAATCAGAATCAAAGTACTGGACAAACTACAACCCAAACCAGTAGTACCACTAATCATAATCATGTACAAACTACGTGTGACGATTTTAAACTGCAGCAATTAAAAATTGAAAGAGAATTATTAATTAAACAAATACAAGAGGTAAACATATTTTACAATAATAATACATCCGTAATGTTCGCTTGAGAATTACTGCAAAAAATTGCCGATTTCATTTTAAATCTCTCGATTCTGTGTTTGTTTTCTGTTCTTATTACATAGGTTGCAAATCAATCGTTATCATCATCAAGTTAAAAACTCTTTGAAGGGCAGAAAAAGCAAGTAAAAACAAAATAAAAAATTATTGTACGCACTGTGACTGAAACCTGAGAATTTGAGCACCTATGGGACACAGTTAGGTTAAGGGGAAACAACGAGAGCTCCGTGATATCTCCGCTCTTCAATGTCAGACTCGTCAGATTTCAATAAGCTATCTTCCAAATGATCGAAGGAAAATTCTAATTTCCGTCTGAGGGTAGACGAATTATTCAGTAAGCTTTCCGTCTGGAAAAAGAAGTAACAACGAAATTACATTATAAATTGTTTTTAAGTAGATAGATATCTAAATTTCATAATTTTGTAGCGAACGTAATTCTATATTTTTTAGTCCAAAACCATGTTTGTTTATTATGTCATATTGTATTATGTTAGAGTTAATAAAAGATAAGCGAAATCAAAATGAGTACCTCAGCATCTATGAAAGATTTATGTCCGTCATCTTTTTGTCTCCAGTCCATACCGTAACCATGACAGCTGTCAGTACTTTCTTGGTTCCCTTGCTGACTGTAGGATTCCAACAAGTCCATGACTTGCCTAGGAAGATCCCCATGGAAACTAAGTTCCGTCCCTACACACTTATCAACTTTCCTATTAATGACACAGTAACTACGTTCTTCACTGCTAGGATTTGCGATTGGACTTGGAAGATTATGACTATCAAAGAAACTCTGGGAATCCGCTTGAGCTTTATCTTCCATTTCGGGCTCTAAAGGCTCTGTCATGTGATGAGACGAAGGGGACTCCTCAATGTTGACCGGGTGCAACTTCGACATCTGATCAATATTCCACCTCGTCTATTAGATGAAATGAAGCCACAATCAAATATCAAATTATTAATAATTAAACTACTACTGTAGTTTTATTAATGCAACAATGGCCCACGATCATTTATCGTAACTAAACTTACTTGTGGAGGAGTATCCACTGGGAATTCCATAGTTCTCGGACTCCATACAGGGCCAGATAATTTAGGAATTAAATACTTCGGAAATGGATTGTACAGCAGAGTATTCTATGATGCATAAGTAATTATGTAAATAAATAAATGGACTTGCTTACTTCTTAACTAATACATCAAATATTGGAAATCAACGAGTCAGTAGTTCAGCAATTTATTAAAATAGTTGAGCTCTTGTGTGCTCGCATGTGTAGACGGAATTCACGGAGTGAGTTTATTTATATTATAATGCATCAAAATACTGAACATTATTATTATTATAACTCAATCTGTCATCTGTCAGACGATATTATTCATAACCCGACATATCCAATGCCCATTTATGATTTAATTGCAGTAATACTAGTTTGAATAATTATGCTCAATATAAGGTGGAATTAAATTAAATGTCGTATCTTACTTTTTGGTTTTTTAATGAAGAAGCAGGAGTTAAGTTTAAACTTGGATTTCCCATGTTCCCAAGAAATTGCCCGTTGTTCCTTGCATCAATTCTAGCCCTTTTAGCATTCCCTACGGACCCCCGTGGGGTTTCTATATGCCTATTGTCTTCCATTATTGTACACAAACAATAATAATTTATTATTGTAATTTACTATTATGAAAGTTTTAGTTTCCTGGCTTAATAAAATCTCCACAGGCACAGATAATTTTAACTTTCAACCAATCTACTCAAAACTTACACGTTACTATAAATATAGTCTCTCGAAGACGAAGATAAATTTAGTCAACGGATAAGATAAAACATTCAATAGCAGCGACCGCGACTCGTGGTACAACAACAGCTACTGTTGATTTTGGTCAGCAGAAGATTTCTAAACGAACTAACGAACTACCGAATATGAATAACATACAGAAAAGTTTCCCGCACATTTTGAATAGATTTGTCAGTTGCCAGTTCACCAAGAACAAGAAGATTAATACAGCTCCATAGTCCAGTGTCCAGTGCCAGTGAGGACTGTGAGGAGTATAAAAAAGACTTTCCATCGAGTTTACATTTACCATTGAAACTACAAAATTCGATTGGTAATAAAATTGGCGTCAATAAAATAAATAATTTGAAGTTTGGTTGAACAAAGGCAAAACAAAAACGTCAAAAACTAAATATTATTTATAACCAGCAGCTTTAAATGTGGATGGCGGTGAATAGGTATTTAATGATAATGATAATGATTTAATGACCCCAATTTGCTCGCTTTCAATTCTTCCATTCAAGCAAGAAGGTATTACCCTCAACTATGACCAAAACATTGTATATAGCTGATACGGTGCAACCTGTACTTAAAACTGCACTAAGGATTAAATTTAGTTTTCAACTACTCAAAAGAATCGTCTGTTTTTTTAATTTCTGGTAACAACTGAAGACATGGGTCAACTGACAGCCCTACTTACGAAATACAAAACAAGTACTATCATTAATTGTGGCTCCAATGAGTAATTGATGCAGCTGTCCTAAAAATCTTTTTCAATTCGCATTATAATGTTGTATACAACTTGTAATTTGAATATTACAAGTATAAGTATAGTAACAAGGAAGTTTAAAAAAAAGAAAATTGGTGCTACTTTTTTACTTAAGCCGTTAGTTCAATTTATTAAATTTGAGAAACAATTTGCGTCCCATTCATTGCAGCCGAGGTAAATGATGCTATAGGCAATCACTCGCATGCATGCATATACATAAGTACATACAGCCTCAGCAGTTATGTCTTGCATTCCTCATCATCTCTACTGTCTCTGGTCTCTACTATTTTAATTTCGTTGTGGCTGTGCTGTGAGACAATGTAAAGTAGGCACCTAGCTAGCCCCTATTACTATGTACATGCACACTATGAATGATGTTGCTTTTCCATTTGTGTTTGGATTTGGAGCATAAACAATTCTTGTATGCAATTTCAATCACACGCCCATTAACTTCAGGAGGAATGTTCAGGGGAAAATAAAAATAGGTTTGCCAGTTAGGTCATGGCTTACTTTAAGTACTAGCAATAATTTTCGAGATTTCCTCCAGACGAAGTTATAGTTTCAGTTATAGAATGTATTTAAGTAATTTTGTGCCTACATCTAATAAATACGCATTCGCAAGAAAATTTTGGCAAAAGTTTTTTTCTGGTGCAAAGTGAGAAATTTCGTACACATTAAAAGTAGAATGCAGGTGAATGCGATGGACATTCAGCAGTACCTATTTAAATCAATACGTTTTAGTTAGAATAAAAAACAAGCCTATGAAAACACTACACACACGACCGTCCAAAATTTGTATTTTTAAATTTCCACTGTGGAGATAAATAATGGATAAGAATATAGTAGTTCAATTTAAGTACATAATATGTAATATCGTATACCGTATCATTCGTAGTAAATTTATTAATCTCACAGAATAAAAATATCGACATTTACATAAGTATACTTTTTTTCATGATACATTACATTAGAAATTCAAATTATTTCGGTATTATATTTTTGTAATTTTCCTTTTGACTCATCTACACAAATTCTACGTCTACATCTACACTGCGCAATATAAAGTGAACGGACAACTGGCAATCAGATTATTACGAACTACGTAACTGCAACTCTATGATGTAAAGTATACCCATACTGGGTTGGATTCGGGTTGTTGAAACTCAATCCCCCGTGAAATAAATAAAGCTCTACACTAATAAACAAAAACCTTAATCATATTATAAGCTTACATTAATATTATTAATTATTACGTTATGCGCTAAGGTTTTGTTCTTCTTTCTAAGATTGTTAAAAAAAATGTAGCGTACATAATAGCAACTGCTTAGCTCGATTTCGTTATACTTGTGTGGACTACCAAAATATAGTTAATAATAATATCTGTGTGCAACGTATTCCAATTTAAATACATCTGCTTCAATAAACGCGTAAAAACAACAGCTATTTGAATAAAGTCAGACATAATATACACACTTAAGTAAGTACTTCCATAACTAATTACGGTGTACATGTTAAACGTAAAATAGGTACATAATAAAAATAACAATACATACAATAATTACCATCAGATCAGATCTTATTTCTTAAACAATACTATTTATGCTTTGGCAATGATTAGTTGAGAACTGAACAAAACGTTTTCAACCTTTTAGTTTGTAATAATAATAATTATATATTATATATATAATAATACAATGTAGAAAGCTAATCTACGCAGATACTTTACAATAGTATTTAATACATAAGTACTAGGTAAGTAGGAAAATAAAGCTACGAGAAAACCTGAACCTGTAATAATTATTATAGACAAATACAATAAGAATAAAATGTAATCTCTTTGTGTTTTTGTCAGGAATAATAGTAATACAGATTAAAACTTCTATGCCACAATGCACTGCCCGTTCCCTTTTTTATTATTGATGAACCTCAATTCTTGTGCTGGATTGATGGACAAATTAAAAAATTCGAGATTTTCCTCATCTTCATCGTCCGAGCTGCTTGAGCACGTACTACAAACTTCATCGTGCTCCTCAATATTTTCGAAGCGAACAACATTGTGGGATTTTTTATTGAGTCCGATTTGAGCTGAAGAATTGAGAGGTAAGTCATCTGTTTGGAGACCCACCGTGACCATGCTCCTATTATGTGAAGCATTAGCATTGGCACTAGTACTTGCTGTGGGATTTGAGTCTATGCTCTGGTTCAGGTTCTGCTGGTCTTGGTGATGATGGTGCTGTCTCTCTCGGTCTCGATGTGAAAGCGTTGTTTGTGAAAAACTTGAATTCGAATTTGAAGGCAAGAAACTTGTTTCTAATTTAGAGGAGCCTGGTGAATTCATCTCAACTTGCGTCTCCATTTCAACCATTTCTACTAAGGTCAACCCTGATGACCTTTTCGATGTCACCCCGGCCGAACTTTGTACTGGTTTCAATTTAGATTTAGAATTACCACCAATAATGCTACTACTATCGTTGTGACTCACATTCACAGAAGACTCACGACCACTCCCATATTTTTTATGATTTAAAGTGTCACTGTAATACCCAGAGTTGAACTCCTGCTCCCGCTTGTGTCTAACTGACTCGGATTTGCTCGCATTGTACGTGTCACTATAGTAGTCTAAATCGTCTTTCGAGGCTACAAACTGATTATGATTATTATGAGTTGATGTTGAGGTTGACGTGGATCGCGTCTTGTTGGATCTTGAGTTGGAGGATTTATGATGACGATGCTTCGTGGGTGAAGACAAAGACGGCTGCTGTTGTTGTTGCTGATTATGATTATGTTGTGTATGTTGTGAATGTTGTTCTGGGGTTACTTGTTGCAATTTTAACCGGGGCGCAACGGGTGAGCCCACTTGATTGTTAGGGTGGCCAAAATAATCGTTTCTATTATGCTGTTGTTGTTGTTGGTGCTGGGGCTGCTGCTGTTGTTGCTTAGCTGCTACAGGAGATTTTGGTGGTGGGTTGTGAACGGACGAAGTGCTTGTACTTATTCCAATTTTATTTTGAACTAAACCATTGTGTTTGATTTTCTCAAAAGAATGAGCTTGTGGATTTGGTTGTCGACTTGGAAACTGACCCTGATTTTGGTGAAGTGGAGGTGACTGTAAGGGAGGGGCCATTCCCAATGAGGTCGATGAGGTTGCAAAGGCATTAGCAATAAAACTATTACTGGCGCTATTGGCACTCAAACTCGCTGCAGCCACCGCCGCAGGGCTCAATGCAGAATTTAAAGGAAGACCAAAATTACCTGGGATATTATTACTCCCAGCTCCAGGTATACTGGGGTTGTAAGAGTGCAGAAACTGAAAATTATTAGCATTTTCATGATTTCTAATTTCCCTCTCTCTGTCCGTTTTAGAAATTGAGACTGAGCTTGGGATTTTAGGCAAATTCCTATGACTCATGGAGAAGGGGATGGACTGAGATTGGGTTGGAGAACGATAGTCATTTCGAAGGGAATTCCTGGTCTTGTTGTACTCATGCTCATCCACATTTGGAAATAATGAAAGATTCATATTGACATGCTCCCGTTTGGGATTGGGAGACACTGGAAGACTGTTAGATTTTAATCTACTCTGTTGATTACTCTGATTTTGAGTTTCCAAATGGCTTTGTGTGTGTCTGTGAAGGGAAAATAGAAAATCTGCTTTTGGACTACTTGTTAAAGGTGGTAGTTGGTGAAGAGGGTGAGTGGCTGGGTTAGGTGGGGGTGGGGGTGGTGGAGGGGGAGGAGGGCTTGTTGGGAGAGAAGATTTTGGACTACTCGTAAAAATGAGTTGATCGTTTTGTAATAATAGTTGTGATTGTAACTTAGTTTCCTTTGGAGATTTGGGTATTGCCGACATTGGGAAAGGGGGTAGACTGGGTTGATTTTGATTATGGAAATTATCATGGCCAGCTATGATTGGAGAGTCTCCAGCTGCAGATTCCTTCGCTAAATGTTCTTGAATAATGTCACTTTGTTTATTTTTCACCACTTTTGATTTTAGCTGCTCTGGATGTCCACTTCCAGGTGCTTGATTGAATTTAGCTTTACTGTTACTGCTCATTTTTGATTTTTGTGGGATGATGGACGCGGACGTGACTGAGTTATTATCATTGGCGGATAAAGTGGTCGTTGTGGAATTGATGGATGTTCGACTGTCTGTATTATCCAGTGAAGTACTATCATTCTCATTCTCATTTTCGTTGTCTTGATTCGAAGTACTAATTTCAGACTCGGATGTATTATGGTTATGGTTATTTTCCGAGGTGGATGGACCAATGATGGGTGAAATTCTAGACTCAAGCTCGAATTTATTTGTGGATGAGGAGTTGTTTGTGGTGAGATGACTCGTGTAACCGTAATAATGTCCACTACTACTATGATCAGAGTTGTTGTAGTAGTGCTCCGAAGACTTGTTGTCAACTCCAGAACTAATCATAGCTGAGGATGGAGGAGCAGCAGCAGTACCTGCGGAGGGACCAAATGCTAATGACACCACTTGTTGATTGGGATTTGGATTTTGAGTACTGCTGGGTATTAAGTCTTGATAAATAGATTCTTCCTTATTGTACTTTGATTTACTCCCGGATGAGTTAGCAATCACAACTTGTCCGTAGTAATAGTCTGATCCAGATGAGTCGTTCAGTGTGGCTGATGCAGCAGCTGCGGCTGCCAGGGCGGATGTGGGTGAGGAATTCTTTCCACCTGATTTACTGTGTCCATCCACCAGAAGCTTTTTCTTTCTCTTCTTCTTGTGAATTACTAAATCCGTTGTGTCCGTATGAGTCTCATGGGGGTTTTTTGAGGTAGGTAAACTTGATCCTTTGATTCCTTAATACAAAATTATTTTTTATTGTTACATTTTTAAATCTAAAAACTTTTATGTACTGTCGCTATTTAATTACATAATATCGAAAGAAAGGCAGAAAAAACATTGCACGGCTTACCTTTGGAACAGTTGATTGAGCAATAAATTTTTCCTCGTCTTGGTAAAAATGGCATTCCCAGGAGACTCACGGAACATGTTGAACAGCAGAAACAAGCTTCAGTGGCATGCCAGTGCTGTCCTTCGTGGCTCATTTGACCTATTTCAAGAATTATAAATGTCATTGAAATTGTTGCTGTTTTTTATTCATTCATTACTAATATTGTTTATTTCATATACCGGATCATTCAGCATAATAAACACTTCAGCAACTGAGTTTTAGCTTCCTATGCAAAATACACCGCACCGCGTTGAACGCGACATAATATAATAATATATTATGCAATACACATCATCGAGACATTTTACGGTGCTAAACATAGCCTCTAGGAACTTTTGGGCTTCTACCACTATCACTTAATATGTAGATATATTTGTTTTACACTATGTAAAATTTCATTATTGTTATATTTGAACATGTGCTTATGATGTACTTACGAAAACGCAAAATAGGATTTTTATTGCCAATTAAACATTTTTATTTTCTTAAAAAGGTAAAGGATGGAAATATTCACCATACAGAAACTAGAGTGGATATTGCTCTATGATCTATGCTATTTTTCAACATGGCTGCCACGTGTATCCAGTATCCGGCCCCGGCGCATTCTTGTTTCAGTAGAAAATGAGGAGAATCTTTCCTAGTGCCTTTTTAATTTGTATCTGGCTTTAATATACTATGACCTACGTAACCTATACCTACATGTGTGTCCCTATACTACCTACCTAAAATAAACTATTTAATTTATTTTATTTGTTACGAAATTATTCCTGTGATAGCTATAATACACTACCATAAATGTATTTCAGTACTGAACTGGTTAAAAGTGTATGCATAAAATTATACCATAGCTTGACTGTCGTGACATGTGAAGACACTTTCAAAGAACAAAATAAAATATTTAAAAACACTTTAGACGATGCCTTTGAAGCTCCAAGTATTTGTAAATGCACTAAATTACAAGTACAAACTAGGCACAGCACAGACAGACGGTCAGAGTATAATTATCTTAATTCACCGCAAGAAGACGGGAGTTCCCCTGTCAAATCCAGCCTAACACTGTATAACATGTAATCAAGACACATTACAAACTGTCATAAATCATGTTAATGAAATTCGATATTCGATGCGGAAAATTGAAATTAGCTTTGTCACGCGCATTCCCCTATGTCAGAGTAAACAAACAGCTGAAGTACTAAAAAAAAGTTATTTGAATTATGAATAATTTATCACCCTTCAATTCTCACACTCACAAAGACGGAGAAGAGAGCGGATGTCAAGGAACCCTCGACTGTACTTAGCTAGTCCCAGGGTTTTATTTTGTGTATCATTTACTCAATACCACATATCGGCTATAGATAGATGCCATCCCTACCTATCTATTCATCCATATTTACACTTTAAATTCATAATTACAGAGTCGACTGTCGACTTATAGACTCTACCGTTGATACATTTGCTGTTGTATTTTAGTCAAGAGTTACAAATAATAAACGTAGGTTATTTATACTTTTAGCTTATAGTCCTTTGCAATTGCCTTTATTTTATTTGCTAAGAAAAAATAGGATGAGATGCGTTTTTTATTTTGCACATAATCCGCAGATTTTCACCATAGCACACTTCAACTCACTAGTATTGGATTAGCTTCTTATATTATAATATTATCAATAATTAAATCCTAACTCTAGTCCCGTATAACGCTAATCCAAAGTAAATCTAGAAACGACATGGTAAAGCCATCAAATAATGTTTCTTGATCTCGATATCTCTTGAAAACTAAAAGTTGTTGTTGTTGTTTTTGATGGGTGGGATTCCACAAACAATGTGTAATCTTTAAAAATACTTGTGAAGACTACTTGACTAGTCAGGTGAGTAGTCCCTCATCTCATCATCGGGAGTTTTAACTTTTTAACTAAATGAGCTGCCGCTCCTATGTATGGACAAGACAACTACTACCACTTACTTCACTTGCTTTAGTATATGTATACTGGTTTTTAACTACGAACAACTTGAGATGATAACCCAAATTATTTAAGAGGAAAATCCTTAATTTTTTTTCTTTTATGACAGAAAGAGGGACAGAAACAGGAATGAAGTCTCAGGTATCAGTCATCCAGTCATCCACAATGACAAATCAATTTAATATGAATGAAAACACGTCAAACCACTTACTGACAAAAAACGACTATCATATATACTCCCATGTCACAACAGTAAAAAAAACGAGTGTACGATTAGTAATATAGGAGAGTTGAACAATTGAACTTACCTTGATCAACACCGATCGACTCCCCACAAGTATCGCAATACTCCGCAAAAATACTGTCAAAGCATATTAAACAGTAGGGCTTGGAATTCTTCATGATGTACCGCTGACCGCCGAGGATCGTGGAGCACTCTACACATGAAAAATGCTTCATGTGCCATGCTAAGCCTTCTGCTTCGGTACATTCGTCAGAGAATATAATCTATTCACAAATTTAAAAACAAAAATCAAATCTATGAATTATAGTTAAAACATGGATGAATGATCCCGCACAAGCATTACTTAAGTAATAAGCAGGTATAGTTACTAACAGGGTATACCGTTCTATCAGACACATAATTAGATGTATATTATATATGCATATGCAAATAATAATAACTAGGGGATTCAAAAAGTCTCCGTTATCTGAATCTATGTATTTTTCTTACAAGTAGTTTTATACATATTCAATTAAGTAAATAACATTTTCTCAACTTTAATTCAAAGTCACTTACTTCATCGCAAGCTGAGCATCTGGGTTTGAGTGTTTCGGCATGATGTCGTCCACAATACAGCTTATCTTCCGCGTAGAAATAAATTAGATCAACAAGTAGTTCCTTGCATGTATTACACTTGAAACAGTTCGGATGATAGCATTTATTCGGATCACGTGTTATTGCTATTTTCACTTGACCCATCAGAATAGATTCACCGCACTAATAATTTTTCAACAAAAACAAATACACAAATTTTAAATTAAAGTATACATTATATACTTATATATTTACATTCGTAAACATTATTAGTAAAAGGTGAATTGAAATATTCACCACACAAAACTTAATGCTCTTTTAAATTGTATCTCAAGAATATTTTTTATTTTATGTTATTATTGATGATGATTATAAACTCACAAAATCACAGATGACTCCATCAATGTCACAAACACGAACCCCACCCCTCCCCAAGCAGTCCTTCTTCCGTTGCCCCGAGAAAATAATCAATTCATTCTTCTCATCCTCACTACTCAGAGAGGAACAGTAGCGAACTTGATTATCATGAGGGGGTAATTGATTCAGTAACTGTTTTATCCGCCACTTCTCCCCCACAGAATTTACAAATGGAATTTTATCTTCTGGAATTTGTGCAAAATAAGCATAGACCAACTCTGGTTTACAACCTGGCGGAGTCCATACATACTCTTCTAGCCCACAGCAACCCGAATCATCATCTGATTGTCGATTATTATTGTTATTGATATTATTGTTATTATTGCTTTGATGATGGCCACTGGTTGGGTCGTCCATTGGATTTGGATTGTGATTTTGATTACTCTGATGATTGCTCGGCTGCTGTTGTGGTTGACTTTGACTGGGACTGGAATTGGTCGTGTTAGGAGTGGTGGTGGCTGTATTATTAGTATTTGAAAAATGTGACCTTAAACCACTTCTTCCCCCAGTTGATGTGGATGGCAAGGCTGAGCCGTGTCTGAAATTTAATGAAAATTATTTTAATCACTCAGTTTAATTGATACTTTGAACGGTATAAATTATTCCCTCCATAATAATAACGTATTTTAGCCTGTTAAAGCTCTACATTATCAATTATTATTCCCCTATCAGGATGGGATAATATATTCTGCATTTAAAATTTAATTGATTTTAATAATGGATTTGGTAGTGTGTAATTATATACCCCATCAAGGACTGTTGCTGAAGAGTGTGCTGATTACTACTACTACTGCTGCTATTGCTATGATTGTTGTAATTTGCATGATTAGAAATCCCATACAGTTGCCGATAATTTGAACTTTGATCACCCGTAAATAAACAGACACGCCACCACTTGGTCAGAACTACACTGGACTGATTTATTTTTTTATGTCCCCCTGATGAGCTCTTCCCACTCCCACCACTACCACCACACGTCGAAGTCGCATTATTTGAATTTTTACTCATTTTTACAAAAAATTATACAGACTGTACGAAGTACTTACAACTTATAAAAATAGACGATGTTATATAAATAGATACACAAAAGAATGAACTATTTAGCCATCGTAATCAGCTTATAGTTCTGTTTGGCTTTAGTTTACATACCTATATAATTCTAATCTAATAATGCACTCTTTCCCTTTCCACCTTGATGTGATTTCCGATTTCTCGTGATTTGTACAAAAATATTTTTTAATGCTCCTGCACTTCCACTGCACTGTACTGTACTATTTACTCACGTACTACCGCACTTTCCACGTTTACACTTGAAAACTATAAAATTTTGATGAAAAGGAGAAACCAGTTAGTAGAGTCCCCTACTATGGTGTGTTACTGTATTTGTGTTTGGGTTCCGAGTTTGTACGTAGGTATTATTTTACGACTATTATTAATTTTAAGCATGTTATTCTAATTCTCACAATATATCAAAAAGTCGAGTAATAAGTCAGTCTGTTTCTTCTCTTCTCTGTCTAATCTAAAAAATAAAAAAACTGCTCAATTTTCTGTTTTCTGTTTCACCTGAACTTGAAGTAGTGTAGTACTGTGTGCAGTACTCATAAAATAAGAAATCCTACTTCTCTAAATGCTACATCGTAAAAAGTGCTCTATCTATTCTCTAAAACTCTCCTGAGAAGGTATGCATTACCTTTCTTTATTAACTATATATTTTACTATGATAATGTGATGCAAGGGGTACGATTTATTTTATGTTAGTCCTCACTTTTGCCTTTCCTTTCCTTCGCTCTCTCGCTCAGCCCTTAAAGCTTTGGTTACGCATTTTTTTCATTTCTTCGTCTTGTAGTTCTAGTTGGAGTTGGAGTTGTAAGTGTTGTTTAAGAGATTCGGCTCCATGCATAGCATGTGGTTGGTGGGGCATAGACTACCGAGACTCACAACTTATAAGTTATAGATTGTTACAAGAATATCTTTCAACAATTCCTCTCGCTCGGCGTACATAATAAACATATTTATGTGTGTGTGTAAAAGTCGTTTAAAGTTAGGCGACGTGGAGTATCAGTATATCAGTCAGATAGTATAGATGTACTATATAATGGTAATGGCTTTAATGCCTACGTCTACGTCTGTATACTGTATCGTATATTATGCCTTGGAGTCTTGTATTATTGCAGAGTTGTAAGTTTCTTATAAGAAATAAAAAATATACATATATATTTCATTGGCACTGGGGTTGGTGTTGGTGGTTGGTACAGCTGGAGGCTAGAAAAATAATAATTCAACAGGTGCGTACGGAGTACGGATACGGACGGAGCTACGGAATACAAGCTATGCAGACAGTGTGATAATCATAAGAAGGTTTCCACGTATAAGAAGATAAGGAGAAGAAGAAGAAGGGAACATCAACTCGGAGGAGAGACTCTCCAAGACTCACTAGTCAGTGGTACAAGTACAAGCAATAAAAGCATAACATCATTTTTCAAAGTACATCATAATCTACGGCACGATATTGGATTCGAGTCCACCACCAAACCAAAACCAACACCAACAACCACCTCAAGACTTTTATTCTTGCTATATACCTCCAACTCCAGTCTATATATCTATATAATATATTCTACTGTACTATATTATTATAATTAAGCATATGCATGTACTCTGTAATTATGCATGTAGTATATAGCCTACCTGTCCCATACACGACATGCAGAAACCTAGTAAGTACTCATACATGGTATGGCATAGCATGGCATGATGGGAAGCATGAGCGGAACAGCAATAACAAAAAAAAAATAATATTTCCCTACGTTTTCATTTTCCCTACAGTTGTACATCTATCTAATATCTTTCTCTACATTGATGCGCTGTGTAATAGTATGTAGTTTTGTAGATGTACCTACCTACCTGGTTTCTGAGAGTGCTAGGGTTGTATCTTGTACAGATAGTTGTAATACCCTGAGCCAGTGCTTGCTTTTAATGCCGGAATGCCTGAGACCGGAGTTAAACTTGTGACTGGCTTTAGTTGTAGGTAATACGACAACAACAACACGATTCTACTACCACTCACGAGGACGAAAGACGAAGAGGAAGACGAAGAAGACGAGGCCATGGAAATTACAAGATACAACTTACAAGTCTTCTTACATCTTTTACATGGTAGTAAACGTCAAAAACGTAACTGGTTCCTATGTGAATTTCAGAACTGAAGATGCTCTCTCAGGATTCTACAAAATGCTAAAGTCCGACTCAAAGGCTGTGTCTCTGGTGTCTGTGTGGTTTTCCTTTTTCTGTGATTTCAACAACAACAACAACTACTACAGCCTTCCCAGTCAGAATTCTACACAGAGAGATCGAGAGAGACGTACCTCCTCATATTTCAAATGATCAACTATCCCCCCTCCTCAACATTTAGTTGAAGAATAGAAAAATGGAATGGAACGTTTATATTTTCTTAAGGCATTTTTCTAATTTAATGTGTGGAGGTACCTAAACCTAGAAGATAGAGGAGCTCATCCCTATGCTTCATTCTGATAATGTTCCACTCTCCGCGACCTGCAGTGCATCATCGCGAGGACCCAAGTCCTGCGGTCTGTGTATACACCTCTGCTGGTCTGATCTGATCTGGCACTGGCACTGGTCTATAGCTGCGGGATTTTAATGGAATTTATTAAAACAGTCAAATTATGGGTACTACTTCTGCTTTGATTTTGGGTAGGTACTACATTTATAAGTATCTTATGAGTTTTGGGGCTTTTATATAGGCTTTTGGGCTTTTTCAAGAGACTACCCAGCCCTTTGTTAATACGTTACTCGTAATAATTGTGCACAGATAGATAGTGGTGGTAATGATGCGTAATAAGCAGTAAGCCTTCTCTTCATGTCAGTTTTATTTTTTTAATGGAACTAGTTGCGCTTGGCGTTTTGGGCAGGAGGCATCAGGGCATAAGTTGCTCGCTCTCTCGATCTTGCTGTTGTTGTTGTTGTTAGAATTATTATTGTTATTTTGTTGAGGCTTCTTTTTACGGTTATCATAAATGGATATACTATACACCTGAACTACTGGATGTAGCAGATTCAGCTATAATTTCCTTATATTATGTACTTGTCCTAGAAATAGTAACGAAATCGAAGTTGTTTCCAGTATCTCAAAAGTATCTCAAATAATGGTAACTCTATAAACTAGTATTCCTCTATGATTATAAATACATTTTATACTCAAACAAGTTACGCTACAGTTCTGTTGGCGTACAGTAGTAGTAGTTGTTGTATGCAGTGAGTAGTTTGTAGTTTTTGTTCAAAAAATGTGAAATGATTGAAGCGTTGAAAGTATAACAAGGTGAACCTGTTTACTGTCTCCAATCTGATTCTACTTATACAGATAGATGGTCAACCTTATTATTATTATTATTAGACACATTACAATATTAAAACTGAGCCCATAATGCATGAGTGCATCACACTATTTATATATAATTATATAGATAGGCAATAGTCAATCACGGCCAGGCCAGGGCTAGGGAATGGTGTTAAAGGAATGATTTTTGAATTTTCTATATATTATAAGTCTAATCCACGATTCATGTCTCACGTTTCACGCCTCGCTCGTTCTTCTTCTCAACATAATAATATCAACAATTCAACATCACCGTCACCATCAAAAAACATCAACTGCCCCTAACATTATTATAATATATTATGTAGCTCTCTCAAACTTAACTAGCAAGTATATGAAAATGTACCTTAGAGGAAAACACGCAGGGGCAGGGGCAGGGAAAACGGGAAACTAAACGAGGCGAGAAAGATAGACAGACATGAGACAACAGGGATGAAGAAACTAACTACTTAACACTTAAACTTCAAGTTAGCTGTCCATCTTGACTTTGACTTGAATTGTAAATTGTAAGTCATGTAAAATATATACAGAATTCCTTTGATGTATTTAACACTAATGTAAACGTAATATTATTATGTTAATGTAAAACTGCGAATATGTCATTGTAAAAGAGACTTGGCCTGGTATATATAAGAAGTTGTTTCGGTGGACGGAGAACGAACGGACAGTAGAATGTAGAACTGCTCAAACAATCAAATCAAAATGCAAGCATTTCAATTGTAATTTTAAGCTGTCGAGCAGAGGGAAAAGGTTTTCTCAAAAGACTCATCATCTCTGAGCTGCCTTTTGCTTTTCCCTTTTCTTTTGCTTTGCTTTGAAAATTTGGAACCTCTTAAGTATAAAGTTTGGACTTTTTGAGCTTTATTATAAAGTCAAATTTAAATTGGTCACAACAACAAAGGGTTCATGTAAATTAGTCAATTGGACGATTGCACATCGCATCGTGCCTCCAGTAATTTGTAATTTATAATTTAGTAATTTGTTTTTCTTAGTGTCTGCCCTGTCACAGTCAGTCGTTCTCGTTATCCTTATCCTCATCGGATCATCATCCCTTATTAGAATCCCAGATTCATGACCAAGTAAGTAATTATCAACTAAAAGCAAAACTAAAGCACACAGCAATCTTCTATATTACAGATATAATAGATAATGGTGTGGATGAATTATTAATTATCCCGTCAACCGTAAGTACTTACTTTTGAGTGTTATTGCTAATTAAGTTTTTGCACTAAGCTAATACATATTATAAATTATTATCAACTCTTGTAAGAAGTACTTTTTTATAACTTAATTTCGGACACCATGACTTTACCATGACACTTTATTATGCACAATTATTTATTACTCACTACACTACACTGTTGACTGTGTATAAATACAAGACCGACCGAGATCAGCTCAGAGCAGTGCGTGTAGAAGGAAACAAAACACTGCACTGTGGAAAATAAATAATGATGAGTGAAGATGATCACACCGAACCGACACCGACCGACAACCGACGCCGCAAATAGCTTAAAGGTGGCCAGTAATTTGTCAGCTAGGCTGACAGCTTATTAAAAAACTTAGTTTCTAAACCTAAATCCAAAAACTAGTCTTTACTGCATTGTGTAAGTATACTGTGCAATATGTTTCTGCTAGGTGGAGTCCATAGGAAGGATACCTAATGCATTTATAATGTCTTCTAAAAACTAAAAATAAGATAGAATATAATATACCTTATACCTAAGTACTTATATTTATATTATTAATTAATATACACATAGTACAAGACAAGCACAAAGAAACACACTTACCTAGATATGATATTATGGAAGATATTGTTGCACTAGTTCCTTATTAGTTTGGTGAAGTAGTGTAATGAGAAGGTAGTTCTAAATCGTAAGAGAGTCGTTTTTCCCGTAGTTATCAAACATGTTTAGTGGATGTTGCTATGAAGTAGAGAAATAGTTTCTGGTTGATTTTCTCTTGTAAGTAGTTCATTATTCGGTGGAGATGGCTTCCAGATCCAGCGGTTCCACATTCATGCTCATCATCAGGCATGATGATGTCAAGACAAACATTTTTATTTTTAGCTTCTCGAGATTCTTTTGAACCTTTCCAAGCAAGCAAAAGTACTGTTACTCTTCCTGTGCTCTGTGCTCTGTATGATGTACACCTATGAGATGATGCAACAGATAGAAGATCAGTTTCTTCCGTGGAGATGCCTTCTGCCAGTCCGTGTATATTATCTACTCTCCTGGACTTAATACTTTTCCTTCTTCACTCCTATGTTTATGTTTATGCTTCTTGAAGATTAAATATTTGACGTTACTTACATGCACGTAGGTCCCCTCTGCATGCTCTTTCACAGATAGAAGATACTTTTCTAGGGTACTAATCTGCGTACATACGAGGGATATGAGCTTCTTCTAGTAGTAGTAGTATAGTAGTAGTAATAATAATAATAAGGCTGCTTCTGCTTTCTTCCTGTCGTTTAGACCTACAGCCCCTTTTTTTCTAGTCTTTCATCCTCGCTCCATGAATCTGGGTCTGGATCTGGAACTTTGGAGCTTTGACTCTCTGGGAATTGTTGGACTCACACACAGATAAAGACACGCGTTCCACGACACTAAATTATAGCATTCATTTCATGTGGAAAGGATGTAACTTTGGGGTTCTCTGTCTCCGAATTTCCGTTCTTCAATATGTATAGTATGATTGCTCGGTCTTTAGTAGAGGCAGTCTAAAATTGTACAGAAATTATTTAGTCTCTAATATATTATAAACACTGTACTCAGTACTGAACTGCCGTAGCGTGAAGCACTTCACTTATGAAATGTGGCTTGCTTATATTTACTTGTCTTGATTCGTCTTGTATCTCAAGTAAGTAGGTATTTCGTATCCAATCCGTCCTCCTCTCCTGTCTCAAACAGTCAACAGTAATAAATAAGATAATAATTCATGGAAGGGTAGCATCACCAACCAACTGTGTACAGATAGCTCATTCAGAAACGGTTAATAGAATCAAAGCCACTCAACAACACAACACTCCACTCTCATCCCCCTTCACTTCCATTTCCATATTCCCATCTCCGTGATGCATCCCATGTCCGTGTCCGTGTTCATCCGCTGCATTTGCATTTAGAATTTCACGCTAAAGTAAGCAAGGAGAAGAAGACACGACTTTAAAAGTTGAAACGTTGAAGCAAAAGCTACTATGTGCCAACACCGCACCGACGAAACAACGAAGGAACACCAAGGAGCTCAAAAAAAAAATGAAATCAGTCTACTGTACTTAATGATTATAATAATTTCATTTGACTGACCCCAAAGCAAGCAGTAGTAGTCTAGTAGTAGTAGTGGTGGAGGTATAGGTGTAATTTAAAATTAATTTTTATCTTGTATTTTGTTGGATTTTAGGGAAATTACAGTCATTACTCGAGACAAAGACGTTTCCGCGACACACAACGTTTAATTATCACTATCACCACAAAACCGCTAGCACATCAGAATCAGACAGACACATCACGATATGATTTTGATTATGATTAGGATGATGCGGGATGTTATTAGGGATGTGTATACTCCTGGCACGGAACAGAGGCAGCCACACGGACGGAGACGGATAATCTCTTTTATTTTCCTCGTGTGCAAACACTCGTCCTCGTACTTCTTCCACGGCAGAGACAGGGACATAGACTTGCAAACTTTTATATCAGACGAATCACAACATATAAAAACACACCAAAAAAAAAAAATAACAACAACACGATTACTTATGATATCCCTATAAGAAAAAGGAAAAACAATGGAAGGATATCCCTTTCAAGTTTCAAACTACACCACTCTGATGATATTCTATCAAAACTACGAGAAAGATAGCGATAATGACAACGACGACAACAATATAATAAGCCCATTCCCAACACCTTTGCTTTAGATGTAACATCCTCCTGTACTTACAAATTTTTGCTTTTTTTACACATACTACAGTCATACAGTTAATATTATAGTTGAGTGAGTTTCACTTTTTTTTAAGTAGCTACCTTAATACAGTTGACGACGACGATTAAAAACTCAAACGCTACCGAATTTAGTATAACAATATATAGCAGAAATATTAAAAAATCTATGTATCTATATATTTTCGACTTTTTTTATCTACACGAGATCACACTTACTTGTTACAGTCAACAACACAGTACTGAACATAATTAAATTAGCTCATTATATAGCAATTAACTATAATTTATTAATTAGCAAATTATTAACATCTAGCGAATAAAGACACTTTATAGTTTTCACTTGGACTTCTCTAATAATAATTAAATAATTATTAGTAATATAATTGAAATTAAAAAATCATAATTACTTCTGATGATAGTCCGTCTCTAATTGTTGCCTTCCCAAGCGCATCCAGCCAGACAACTGTGCTGTGTAACTAACAACCGTGTTTTCTTTTTTCTTTTTAAGTAGGTATGTATAATTAAACCTAGTAGCTACTTTGGTATTTTACTTTTTATTTAGGCGGACACGCGTCGTCAAGTTAGTGAGTCCCAATCTTAGTCGTCGTCAACCAAAACCAACTTGAGAACTGATCAACAACTCTTTTGAGACTCCTTCTTCAAGTCGTTCCTTCGTGGAGACGCGACAACTTTAAAACTTCAACAAGTCCACATTATCTTGTCAATACGTTCAAAACTTGGACAAAAGGAAACGATGTAAAGGAACATATAGGAGAGAGAGAGAGAGAGAGAGACACACATTGTGGGCACAGAGGGAAAAAAAATCTTGTAGTTTTTTTTAAAAAGAGTTTTATGTTGATGAGAACTAAAGGAAGAGACAACTATCAGTAAAAACCAAGAGTCATGTCAAGAAGACCATACACTTTCTCTCTCTCTCTCTCTGTTTCTGGCTATATAATGAATAAATCCATCCTTATATATCCAGATTTAATATATATATATATAGTCAAGTATTAAAAATGTGGTTGGTTTCGGTTTTGATACAAGTATTAAGTTTCTCTATTAGAATGTATCGTATATCACACTCACTCTATAAATTGAGCATCTTTTTAGTGATGGTGGTGGTATGGTAGTGGTATGGACATGGGCTTGAACGTCCACTATGTGATCAGCATTAGCTTATAAAATAATATATAATTATATACGTAATATATATCTGATCGTCTTATGACGATACCTCGTGGACAACTGGAGACAAAGTATAAATATGTAAAATAAAATTTAGGAGAAGAATACACACACACACGAGAAAAAAAACTAGTTTGACAACTTTGTCAAAAGTTTTTGTCACCCAAAACACATAATATATCTGTACAGGTAGGTAGATAGATTGACGCTCAAGATGGTTTTTGATTGTGCTATAGTACAACTACCCACTATACAAAATATATAATAGAGACTTTTATTCCTCACCGTTGACCGTCAACCGTCACCGTCACCAGTACAAGTACCAGAGTAATTCCAATTCCAAGACGAACAATCCAACGCACATTATAATATTAGACACTCTCCATTATTCTGCATTATACTATTAAATTTAATAATGCGCTATGAACTATATATTTATATCTCCCTATACCTTTAAAATTATTATAAAAGAACTGTCTAGCACAGTAGCAGCAGACCCGTACCAGAGAACTTGCCGGACCAGACTATGTATAATAAGTAATACTGCAAATATACTCATGTAAACTGCAACAGCAGTCCGACAGACAAAAACAAAAACAAGCGAAGACTTTTTTATGTAGGTGGCTACTATCCCGGACTCTGTGATTATCATTACCGTCTAAAATGGAAAATTGTAAAGGATTACAAATTTACAAGAAAGAAAGAAAAAAAACTGAAATATTATCAGTAATAATTACTTATAAAAAATGAAGTAGCAGTCGTCGTCGTCGTCGTTCTTGGGTGTTATTATTGTTGCTTTAATAAACGTTGTCGTTCTTCTAATACGTTCCTTAAGACTTACGAGTTTCTAGGAGGTTCTTAAGCTTCCTTCTTCGCCTTTTCTTTAGCTCGGCCCTTTGATTATTATTATTGGCGAGGAGGAGAGGATTCTAATTTCTAATCGTCAATCGTAAAAAAATGGTAAAAAGTTCTAAAGTTGTGCAAGTATTTAAGTATAGGTACCTATATATATAATAATTTATAATATAAACTTGATGGGGTTGTTGGGAAGATAATTGTGTGGATGATGAGAGGAGAGTAATTGTGCACGATGGAACTAACGAAACAACAATAACAATACTTAGAGTGCCGGTGTCGGAGTATACTACTACACTAGTAAATGTGTGGAGTTGTGATGTGATGTAAATTTCGCCCTCCCAACTAACTAAGTATGTAAGACGGATTGCTATGGATATATAGGTAGGTAGGTAGATATACTTTAAAAAGTACCTTACACCTTTTTCTGTTCTACATTCTATGCATTCCACATTCTGTATAGGAATAAGAAATGTTCTGTACTGATAGTTAAGATAGACTGATAGGATGCGTATATAGAATTGTATATTATTATGCAGTCAGAGAAAATTAGAATCACATAATATGAGAGTTGATTTGAAAATTTGAATTTCTTCCCTGATTCACCCTCACCACATTTTTACATTTTTATGTTTGAGCTGTGTGTGGAGCACATTAGACATTTTTATACCTGATTCTTTGATAAAACTTACCACAGAACTACCTGCAGAGGAGAGACTCACTATAGCGAGACAGGGTAGACAGTATATCATTTTTAGATTGAAGGGATATTATGCTCTGTGGATATATGTATAGGGAGTAGGACAGTATGACTATTGAGTATGTAAGGAAGTACAGAGGCTTTCTTGGGTCTTGAAATGGCAGTATTAAAATTAAGAGGATAAAATGCGTTTATGTGTTATATTGTATTCTGGGTGTAGCTATAGGTATAGGCATAGGCATAGATGCTTTATTGTGTTTGGCTTATTGGCGTTGGCGTTGGTGTTTTAAAATCCTTAATTCAGATATTTCAGATATGCACGCTCTAATGCTAATCTATTATGTCATTAAGTATCCACCGGTAAGTTCTCCGTCCTTCTCATTTATCCCTTCCTACAGAGGTACAGGATAGGACCATCTGCCTTGATGGTGCCTTCATCCTTATCCTTATCCTTAAATCCTCCACATATTATATTCTTCAGTATATGAAGAGTTCTTTGGCAAAAGGGGATGAGTCCATCAAAGCAAATTTTATAGGAACAACAAATTAACTCCGTTTTTTTTTCTACAGGTACTGCAAATGACGAAGCGTTATTACAAGCAGTTTCATAAATCCAGACTGACTCTGGAATTTTTTTAGTAAATTTTCAAAAATTTTAATTTGGGGACTTTTTCTGTTTTGCCTCAAAATCAGTAGCTTAACATGGAGGAAAAAGTCCGTGAGATGAAACTTTAATCGTAACGAGTGAAACTAAACTTTTTTTTTAAACTTGTAAGCCTTTTCTTGCGTAAATAAATTTACGGACTGCAATTGTCTTCTACAAACTACGACAACACTTAAAAACCAAAATTTAAATCAGAAATGTATGTTGCAGGTGTGGACTTATCTCATTTTGCCCAAAATCATTTAATGGACTTATCCCGTTTTGCCAAACAATTCTGCATATAGGTATGCTGACTTATTGTATTCGTATTAGTAGTCAGTCGTATATTGTGAGTAGGTAAGTACATTGCGTTGCATAATAGCATTATGTGTCTGCTTATAGCTTATAGCTTGTACAGGTATTACTCTATAACCGAACGAGATAAAAGTGTCTGCTCCTTTTTGTATTCTACATAGCTATAGGTATATAGCTGGCTTTCCTTCCCTTTTGATAGAGTCTGCTGCTGAATAAGAAGTCATGAAG
This sequence comes from Dicyrtomina minuta, assembly GCA_949802685.1. Classification (NCBI taxonomy): domain Eukaryota; kingdom Metazoa; phylum Arthropoda; class Collembola; order Symphypleona; family Dicyrtomidae; genus Dicyrtomina; species Dicyrtomina minuta. Next base: position 73,271,036 of record OX461808.1, on the reverse strand, counting down.
GGGTAGGGTAAAAGAGGAGTGAAAAAAAATTAGTTCTTTTCAAGACGAAGATGTAAAAAAGTTTCCCATGACGAATGTATAAATAAGATGGGAAAATACTTGTGTGTCTCTGCCTTCTCACTCAAGACAAGAAAGACAAGCAGTCGTCTTTGAAGAAGCAAGTCAGTCTTGTTGCTTGGAACATATTCAATGTTGTAGGTACTTGTTTTGTGCATTGCTTTTCCCGTCCTTTGGTTCTGGTTCTGGTTTCCATCGGACTTTCTGCTTTTTGGCAGCTTGGCTGCACTCCTCACTCCAACAAGTACAATAGTCAATTCGTATAATATAGATACAGGATTACAGAGAGAGAGAGAACCACAGAAACCATACAAGTTTACTATCTGTCCCCATATATTCTTCTCTGACTTTAAGGCATTTGCAGTAGACTTAAGACTATAACAATAACATTAACATTAATAATGGAAGTACAGAACCCCTTACTACCCCTACTACAGTACATCCGCGCACAAACACAACTACATAATAGAAGAGGAAAAATCTCACCTGCATAAAGTAAAGTCATCCAAATGCAATTCAAATCCAATCCAATCTTTTTCTTTACACGGGAATAAAAAAGAGAAGAGAACATAGAGCCGAAGTCGAAGCCGAGCCGAGTAAAGTAGTCAAAAGAAAAAAGACATGTGTAAAAAGGGGGTGCGTGCACAATTCAATATGAGTACGTGATGTGCTCAGGATGACAGTGACTACATGGCATCGACAAAGTCTCAAATTCGATGATGATGATGATGATGAGTTATATATTATATATATTGCGCTCCTTCTTTAATCTTCTTCAAGACAATTTCAAATCTTTCACACACACCCAGTCCCAGTCCCACTCCGACACCGACACCGAGACCGACAGACAATCACAAATATAAATGGGGAAAAAAATCGTTGAGAAAATTATTTTATAAGAACAAAAAAAAAATACAGAGACACAGAATTCGAAGAGGCACGCAATGGAATGGGGATGGAGATGGATAGGTGCATCATGCATGATGCGTGGAATGAGAAATGGGGAAAATGCAAGTTCCACACAGTTGTAAGTTGTAACACAGCGACATATTAGATTATTATTATTTTGTGTCGTCGTCGACTTGGACTTCTTCTTGTCTTCCCTAAACCTTGGAAATAAATGACATGGGGCTGTATCATCCCTTCCACTTCTACTTACTTCTATACTTTCCAATGCGAATGCTTTGATAAGTATTCGTGTATAGCAGTATAGCGTGTGTGCGGTTGGAATCAGAAAGAAATTTGGTTCACATGCGGGAAGGGATGGTGGTGGTGGTGGTGATGGTGATGGTGGAACTGTGGCTGTGGGACTTGTTGGGGATGCAGTTGCAGTTGCAGATGCTGTTGCAGTTGCAGTTCTTGGGGCACTGCTACCCGGGTATTTAAGTAGACGTGAAGGGTCATATAAGAGAGGGGTTCTGAGGCATTGGCAGTGGAGAAGTTATTGCATGTGTTATTGTATTTTGTGAGATTGTGTCCGGATGATATAAGCTTGAATCTTGATGAGTCACATTCCCAGTTCCCATCCCACTCAGCTCCGGATGGGAAAGAGACAGCAGGGTAAAAGTCTGAGGATGAAGCTATTGAGGAGCATAATATATAGTGTCTTCTTCTGAGAAACGGGATGCTGTGCTGTTAGCTCTGTTGGAATAGCAGGAAGTGCTTTGGCTCAAAAAGAGGGGTCTTTACTTTTAGTTGTTCTTGTTCATTCATGTCTCGCACAGCTTTGGCTTTGACTTTGGTTTCCTTTGGTCTTGGTGGGTATGCTCTTTCTCTCAGGGATTTACGAACATTCAAATTGAAAAGAGGGTGCTTTTCCATTTTGCAAGATTTTAATTATAGATATACATAGAGAGAGAGAGAGAGAGAGAGAGAGAGAGATGCAGGTTCATGTCAATGATTTTATTTTGTTACATACCTATACAAACTATATGAGATATATTGTGCGGTGTTGGTTTTGGCTTTGGTTTTGGTGGACGTGGGGGATGCGAAGGAGATGCCCATGGCCTGAACGACATGTGCCTTCCTATAGTCGCCCGTTGTTATTAAGGAAATGTATGAGCATCTGCTGTCGCCTCTATGTCTACTGTCTACCCTTTACAGTTCTGCAGTAGGGATGAAAATCTCCAAATGCCAAAACTAAAGACAGGGTGGAAGTGGATTGTATATATATATATATATATATATATATATATATATATATATATATATATATATATATATATAGGGACTGCTGCTATACATATATCAGTAGTTGGAGATTCGAGATGGATATGAAGTGGATATCAGTGTGGTATCAATATCAAGTGTCGAATAGAATTTCCCAACTTCTCCCCTTTCACCGCGGATAAGCAGTAGTTCTGGTGGTTGGAACAACGGACCGGCGGTCTCAGAGTCTGAACTGACTGATCCTCTACCTCTACCTCGGATGCCCCGGCCGGCGCCACTGGCCCTCTTGCGAGTTGTTCTTCCTCGTCCGGCTTGGGCCCGAGACTTCGCTCCCCGTTCCAACTCCTCTCTGCTATATCTCTTCAGCAGCTCTGCCTCTCTCAATCGAGCAACCCCGGTCTGGCTACGCAACAACCGGCGGTTGGGTTCTGGCTCCGTGATGACTGGATGGGATGCACTAGCAGTATGTCCGGTATGCTGGTGCCGGTATTATGCTTCGCCACTAACACCCAAAACCAACTACTGACCGTTATGGTTCTGGTCCCCGTGATGATCTCAACACACTACTATTTATGCCGGCTTCTATCACGCCTCAATGTCTACGAAATCAATGTCAATGTTCACAATAAATTGAGGGATAATAAACTGATCTCCGAGTCTTTAATCCACACAGTAATCAACCTCAATAAAGTACAATATTACACAGTCTTCCGGACTATTAATTGACCACTAATTATTCACAAATCATAAACCGTAATAATAGGAAATAGAAATAAATATAAAGGAGTAAATCTCCGTATAAAATAACACACAAAAGTATGGCGGCAGGACTTCACTCAACTCTAGTTCTTAAGACAAGTACCACCTTGTTTAACGGAGCAGCTCTAGATTGGAAGTCGTGTGCCGAGCCCTTCTCTTTCTCAGCTCAGCCTGCTCCAATGCAACGGCCAACCGTCGCCCTACTTCTGCTATACCTACTAGCCCGCTCCCCGCCTATACTTACATCTCCCTCATTGCTATAGACTGCGGAAAGTTTCCGACACGACCGACGCTGTCGTCTGGTCGTCGTCCCCAACTCCTTTATCCTTTTTCCCTCCACTGCTATTCATAGATGGCCTAAATACATAAAAGTCTCGATTCCACTTCACACTATCCCCCCACACCCGCTTCGACTAGGTAGTACTCCTCTAGCATCGAAGCATGCTCCTGGTGTGCGTCACCGTTGAAGCGGAGTGTAAATACAAAAAAGTAAACCTGGCCTGCAGTAGACTACCGCCGCATCTATGCTATTCCTACTTCACACTGGACCTACCTCACCTAAGTCCTTATTACCGCCGGTACCGCATCCCGGTACCTCAGCCCTAACTCCTGCGTGCAGTCCCGACCGCCGTTACCCTTCCCCGCATATACACATACTTGTCATAATTCCATATATATACAGACATATACTCGTAACATTTCATATTCACACCGCCGGTCTGCACAATCAAGTATCACACAATCACATTACAATTCCATAATGCCATACCGCCGCCGACTCCTCTCGGCTCTCTCATCCTTTGAACTTATACATCATTGCATCACATAATAATACCGCCGAACCGCAGCTCGACATTACAACTAAAACAAATACAAAGTCATATTATATATATAAAAAAAATTAAAACTATCCTAACTTCGTCAATACCGCCGAACCACAGCTCGACCCGTTAACATACATACAAAAAAAACTCTTTTATCGTCAAGAGAAAAATTTCCAACCGCCGCTAAGCGTTAAAATTAACAAAAATGCACAAAGTGCTAAAAACTTAACCTAAGATATAAAAAATCAGTACAAAAATATACACTCTTCGGTTCTCACACGACCCCTTCTTCCTCGGATCCTTCTAATCCCGCGGTGGCGTTGAACCGTCCTCTTCGGTCACGACGACTTCTTCTGTCTCCAAAATCACAAGGTCCTGATCATCGCGACTCGCGCTCTCATCCGCGGTTCCTTCATCCTCCGCGCCAAGCACAATCGGCCCTCGGAACCGGTCCAAGTTGTACAGCTGAGTTCCCGGTACTCCCAATACGCCAGCCTCAAACGAATCGCCGGCCGAAACTCCATTCTCCGCTTGCTGTACTCCCGTCGCTTGGCTCACCGCCGGTGTCTCTATCAGCGATCTCTCCATTGACGTAAATGACGAGCTCGTCCCTTGCATCACGCTTGATCCCGGATCCCCTGATCTCGCAGCCCGTGCTTCCTGCTCAACTCGCACTTGAGCCGCCACCGCTTCCACAAAACTATTGCGGTCTTCAACAGACCAAGCTTCCTGATTTGAGTTCTGCACCCTCAAATCCCCGACCGCCCGCACACTTTCCATCAATTGTACTTGTAGAGCCTTTAACCCCCGCTCTACCTCCGAATTCCGAAACACCGGCTCATTGGGCACTCTTATTATCATCCATGGCCTAGACGCCAGCATATTCTCCGCCGCTCTCATGATGTCGTACGAACTTACAGACGCGGGCCCACGAACCAACCCTATCAGTTGCGTCAATAACAACTGCCGATCTTCATCCGAGGCGCCGGCCTCATAAGCCCGTATCTCCACCTTGTGAAAAGCCTCCTGGATGATATCCATCCGAAACATCACGTCATCTTCCCCCGGCTTATTCACCTTCATATGCTCAACGTCCACCCACTCGTCGCCTATCTGCGGTTGCACCAGATTCTTCGACATACATGTACTTGGTATATGTCCAACCGCCCGACAATCTCGGCATATCGTCCAGATCTTGTGGATTCCTGGTTGCGTCGGCGCATACACTGGTCCCTTAGTTGTCATCACCAGCAGTCTTCTCTGCATGGGAATGTGATTCTCCGGGAACAGGAGCCAACCGCAAGCGTAGTTGAAGACATAAACCCTTCCTAGTAGCGGATGCCTACTATCCGCTACCCGGGTATCTGTCTCCTTCAACAGCTGCATAACGCGAGCTCCTGCCTCCCGAACTGCCTTCGCTTTCGCCTCCGTACGGCCCATGAACTGCGACTCTATGAGCTTCTCGTATCCCGTTGTGGTCCATAGGCGATCTTCTTCCTCTTCGTCCGAGCAACCCAATTCCACCGCCGAGCTCGCAGTTACATCCTCGAGCCTCGACTTCTTCGCCGGCGTCTCCCCCGTAGTCTTCCTTTTACGCTTTGGCCCCTTCTCTCGAGCTCCCACATCCTCATCGGGTACCGGCGCTTCCTGACTCTGTCCGACCTCACTACGACTGCGACTACGAGTCCTGATCGGCGTATCGCTCTTCTTCCCCGGAGCTGACTTAGACTTAGCCCCCTTTGAACTCGACGCCTTACTTGCAGCCTTCACCCGTGCATCCTCTCTCTTCTGGGCAGCCAACTTATCTTTCTTCGCCTGGTCTTCCAACTCTTTCTTACGGCGCTTCTCTGCTTCAGCCAACTCCTTTTCCGCTGCTAAGCGCCGGGTCTCCGCCCGTAACACACTTCTCGTCGGGTCCCAGTCACTAATTGTCACCTTGCCCGACTCGTCCTCATCTTGCCATGCCGAATGCGACGACTCACACCCATCTTGGTCATATAACTGGACCTCCACGTCCAGCTCGTCCAAAAAGTTCAAGTCCGAGGCTATCTTTATCGCCGGTTTCAGGGCATCCACATCAACTTATCTGTCTAAAACCTTCTTCCCCTGCATCATTCGCTCCGGCCCCTTCCTTGCCTCTCCGGACTGCACCTGCACACACCACTTATCGACAAATTCTTCAAACTTAATATGGGCTTCTTTAAAATACTCCCATATTTCACTCAACTGACCGCACCTGGCCTTGCCTGCCCACTTTGATGGCGTTTCCGTCGCCTTCACCACCGCCGTCCGAGCTTGTTTTACGTAGAATGGCACTTGGATCATGTACGCTATCGCTCTAAAAGATAGCCACTCGCCGGGTTGTAAATCTAAACTATATGCCATCTCTCTTCGCAGCACTAATAATATGGGTAGCAACCCCCGCTGATCCAACTCTGAGTCTGTATCAAACTTGTCGTCTTCAATCAACAACAGTATCTCCCTCAATACCATCCGCATGTCCTGCCGAAACAGTGGTGTCGTAAATTGCGGCTTAATCACTGGCATCCTCGCACTCATAATGTCTTTCCGGACGTCTTTCGCCCGCAGCCACCGATCATATCCCATCGAAGCTGACGCAAACGACTCCGCGTATAATCGACCGAGGTTGAGCACTCCTAACGTCACCGCCGACATATACTGCACTTGTGTTTTTCTCAACACTATTTTGTCCTTCTTATTCTTAGGCGGTCTGTTATCCTCCGCCGTATCTATAACGGATAACTCTATGCCCGGAAACATTGTACATACGGCTTCTTCTACTCGCCGGGGCACTTCACTGTCATACATCGTCTTCCAAAACTGTTGCCACAAATGCTTGACATCAACTGTATGCCGCGGCCTAACGTCCGCAAAGTTCCGAAGTAACTCAAATTGTGGTCCTAAATCATAAAACCACTTCGTGGCCAAGTTCTCTTCTAACCACTTTAACACATACACGCGAGCCGTGTGAGGGAGGGCCGCGAACCCCAACAACAACACTGTATTACCGTCCGTAATACCTATCACCGAAATATAACCCCGCTTCGTTGTTTGCCGGTTCGCCCTCCAAACTTTCACTCCCAAATGCCATACCTTGTCCAAGCGGCCTAGCGCCGCCATCACCTCCTCTTCTGTGCTGGCATCCGCACATACCGACAGCTTCACCGTTGGGGTCGGTCTGGTGGCTGTCGCCTTCGGTTCCCAGAACCCATCACGATCTAGGAACGTCTTAATGTTCCTAGCTGGCAGATCTTCATCCGCCCCGTCTTCATCTTCATCGTCTTCTTCCTTCAGACGATATCTGTCCACCAGTGGAAACAGAGACTCATCATCTTGTGGTCTCTTGTGGACCGGCACTATTCCCCGGCTCCGAGCAAGATGTCTCTTTCGCCTCGAGAGCCATCCAAATTGAACGGGTTCTGCCCGTATCTCCGGCTTGAACACTCGACTGTTCAAACCCTCGCTGCACGAGACAGCGCTCCACGACACCTCTTTAAAGGCTTGCGCCATGTCGACCTCCCATTGCGGTGGGGCGGCCATGCTAAAAAAAATTTTAAAACCACAGATTAGACATTGTCTAAGTGAGATTCCCCTCACTCCCGTCTCGCTGCGTTTCCCACTCATGTCATGCATACCTTAAAGTAAAGTCGTAAAAATCAAAATACCGGCGCCGGCCAACCCGGCGCCCTAAACTCAACCAAACACCGGCGCCGGCCGACCCGGCGCCTCCAACTTAACTACGTGTGGTAATAGCCCCGGTTTCCCGGCCCCATTACCTGATATCCCCGCTATACTTCGTCCAGAATCTAATGATTCTCCTCTTGCCTACCATGGCCTTCTGCCAACTCACCTCCAACCCGGTGCCTACTAAGATGCCTTCTGCAAATACTTAACGTTTAAGTACGTTCCCTTTTTCGTTTACCCACAGAAGCTTTTAAACTGTGACCAGGCGACCGCACCACTGATCGCCGGTATGGTTATGGACACTGAGTTGCTCCCTTGTCGAGGTCTTGGCTCCGCAACGCCTCACTCCGAGCGGCCGCAACTCAGGCTGAGTTTTGGTGTTTATACACGCGGGACTCTACCGGTGTTCCAACGTGATGTAAATACTACTACCTACGGGGCTTCCCTCAATATCTGTGGATTTGGGATTGGCGTTTGAGCCCAAAACTGGCTAATAGATATGCGGCTACGTACCTCATCTTGCTGATCGGACTAGAATTCTACCATCACCATCCCCCCGTAGCATCTCTGGTGATTTATTCTAGCTAAACGCGCCTACCGCACTATCCAATTCACTTTTCGTTCCTTTACCCGGCGGTCCGCCGCCCTCAGAATCGTGACATTCTTCAGCTCAACATGCCCTTACTTAACTTATATGAAAAACATCACAAGAAAAGTGAAGTTCTCGGCGGCTGTTTCTTTGAAATCCGATGCCGGCCAACTGTCTCATGGAAGTTTGTGGCCACATCGCCCGCGGTCAGTACAACCGCTTTCTTATCCCCCCTACTTTTTACGTCCAACCCCTACTCTCACAAACAATAATGTCCTCCAGACCGCGGTCTGGGTTAGGCTTGTTTGCACTCCCACAGCTCTGAGTCTCCGCTACCGCTGCACTCTCCTTACTCTAACATAGCACTTCTGCCCTAGACTAGCACTTCTACGTGGTCTCCGGGTTCCTGTCTCCGCTTTGGCTTGCGCCTTCTACCCTAGACTAGCACATCTACGTGGTCTCCGGGTCCCTGTCTCTGCTTTGGCTTGCGCCTTCTACCCTAGACTAGCACATCTTCGTGATCTCCGGGTCTCTGTCTCTGCTTTGGCTTGCGCCTTCTACCCTAGACTAGCACTCACTGTGGTCTCCGGGTCTGCTACGCTTGGCTTGCGCTCCACGTCTACAGGATAAACAGTACCTAGACTAGCGTAGATTTTACGGTCTTACGGTGGCTGTTTCCTGGGAAAAATTTGAGAATCCTACGCTTCTGCTTGCGCTCCACGTCTACACGATGACCTACACCTAAACTAACGTAGATTTTACGGTTTTCCGGTGCCTGCCTCATGGGAAGTTGATTTTGTCCTGAGCTTGCGCTCCCTCATAACATCCTTATCCCTAACCTAGCGTAGATTTTACGGGTCTCCGGGTCTGGATGCCTGGTATACTGGTGAATGTCCCTAAACTCGCAACTAAGGTCTCCGGGAACTGGTTTTTGCTGATCTTTACATCGCTCACAGCTTCGAGCTATCCCCTAAACTGGCATCGCAATGATGGTCTTACGGGGTGTGGAGTTTAACTCCTGCTGGTTTATGCGCTCCCACAGCTTTGAGCCCGACTTCCACTACCGTGAAGGTTGAAGACCTTCACCCAAAAGCGTAGATCCTACCTTCTATGCTTGTCCCTACGGTGGTGATCGGGACAAGCGTGCGGTGCAGTTTAACGTCGTACGCGCCATCGGACGTGAGGAAGGATCAGGTATGCGCCTGCCAAGACAACCTATCCTTCCCACCTAACCTAAACACACTTTTTTTTTTGATTTTGTAAAACTTTTATACTTTTTTTTCTCATGCTGCTTTATGTTTTATATAGATTGCACACCATGCATTTCAAAAATTAGAAGATTGAAGAATTAAAAGATAAAGAATGTAAATTGTGATTATTGATCGCCGCCTGCTACGTCTTCTTCGGACATAGCGTAATTAACTCCCAACCGAACCGGTTGTTTATGGTCTCTGGATGGATATCGCCTCGGTGGTGGTGGGTCGTCGATATCCACTTCATACTCATCAGACAGATCTAAAGGACCCATGCCTCCTGACCAACCTGTGTTCCGGTCAGTTGCGTCTGCCGTGGATGTTTGTCTTCCCTGATTTACATCAGAGACTGGTACGGACTCGGTATCCGCTACTTGTGGTGCTGTAGCATTGGGTACTGCCGAGTCTGTCTCTTGTTCGGTATCCGGTACCGCCGCCTCCGTGCTTACCGGATCTCTGTCGTCGCTTGGATCCCGCTCCACATTCTCTTGTGTGTGAAATGGTAACATTAGAGAAGTATGGAAACGGGATGGGACACTATTTGGTTTGTCCGGGTCCTGGATGCTGTATGACCAGTCCGAATGGACTTCAACTATTTTCCATGGCCCTGTATACCGCGGACCCAGTGACTTCGCGTATTTTTCCTCCTTGGAGGACAATTTCTTATTCCTAATCTTAACCAAGTCCCCGACTTCATACACTACATCCCTTTTGTTTCGATCAAAGTATTTCTTCTGTTGGATCTGCGCTTCCCTCAGATTATACCGAGCCTGATCCCTGATAAATGTTACCTCTTTGATGAGCCTTTGACCGAATTCGTCCTCTGAAATACCCAGCGTTTCTACCAACTGCATTTTACGGTCTACGGGTAGCAAGATCTCTCTCCCTAAGTTCAGCTGACAAGGCGAATATCTGGAGGACTTTGACTTAGAAGTATTTAATGCCACCATATAATCGCCGAGTTGCTTTGCCCAGTTGGTTTGTGTCTCTAAACAAAAAGCTCTTAAAATGCTTTTAATATCTCGATTCGCTCTCTCTGACTGGTTTGGATTTGGGTGATACGGCGCTACATGCACGCAAGTTGCTCCCCATTGCCGCAATTGATCGTTCCAAACATCGCCCGAAAAGTATGACGCGTTGTCCGAAACGATCCGCTTTGGTGTACCAAAAGTGTTAAACACCTTATTCAAAAATCGAAGAACTTTCACCGACGACACTGATGTCAGCGGCTCCATGCTCACCCATTTTGAAAATTCGTCTACACATACTACTATGAACTTGAACCCGGCGCTTGCGGTTAACTCGCCCACGATATCCACATGCACACACTCAAAAACATTGTTGCGGTATGAGTGTATCCCCATTTTGCCTGGTTGCGCCTGATTCGAAGCTTTTACTAGTTGACATACCTCACATGTTTTCACGTATGCCTCTACTGTCTTGAGCATGTTGTAAAACCAAAACCTTTTGCGAATCCTGTCATATGTGCGCTCTACCCCCTGATGACCTGCCATGGTATGATCGTGGAAATGCGAAATGACATCCCGCTCTATGGACTGCGGTATTACTGGTACTATGCGCTTTCTGGTTAAAACTGAATCCGGGTCTAGGAAGTTCGACTGAATTAGAGGATGCGCCCATTTAATGTGTTTGCCTTTTTTCATGAGCATTGATGGTGACACCCTTACCGTATCGACTGATCGGCCTGTTCTCTCTTCCTCCTCCAGCCGTTGCTCCCAGAGCTTATCTACCTGGTTACTATAGAACCCGCCTTCAGGTGTACCAACCTTCAGGATCGACCTGACCGCCGCCGGTTCCTTACATGGAACGTACCTGCACAACACTCCATCGACTACCACATAGTCGTAGCGGTATCGAGATCGATCCCCGACTCTGCTGAGGCTCTTTGTGATGGTGGATAGTGCCTCGCACTCTCTCTGCAAGCCCCGAAGCATGTCCTTGTCCAGCGAGTCCATATCAACTTCTACGTCGGACCTTGGGTTCGTAATCGTGGCAAAGCACATGTCGAGTTGATTTGGGTCGTCGTCATACTTGGGATCCGGTAATGCCCCTCGCGAAAATAGATCAGCGAGCTTATTATCTCCGCCACTCACGTATTCGACATCATTCACAATGTCACCCAGCTCGATTGCCCATCGGACAATGTGCCTGTTGTACAAGTGATCATTCATCGCCGCATGTTTCAAGTGTGTCAACGCTTGGTTGTCACACCTAAAAATGACGTTCTTTTGGTATCGCGTGAAAGGATCGAATACGCGATTTGCAAACCTGATCGCCAAGCACTCTTTCTCCCGTGCGTCGTACTTACGTTCGGCCGCATTCAGCAACTTACTTCGACATTCGATGACTCGGAACCGGGATTTACCCAAAATTTCGCAATAATAATCCTGCGCTAAAATCGCTCCCAACCCAACGTCGCTTGCGTCGGTATATACATATAAAGGATGATCATAATTAATAGTATTGAGAGTAATTTCTTTCGCGATTTCCTCTTTAATCGCATCGAATGCCGACTGCTGCTTCCTTCCCCAACTAAATGGTAAATTCGGATCTGCCTCCGCTTTTAATTTAAGAAAGATTGGTTCCAACCGGGTGGCATAGTGCGGTATAAAGCGCATATACCAGCCAATTGCTCCCAAGAACCGTTGCACATCTTTCTTTGTTTTCGGTGTTGGAAAGTGTCGGATTGCTTCAACTTTCTTTGGACATTTCTTAATACCGAACCGGGTAACAATATGGCCTAAAAACTCAACCTCCGGTAAATCGAATTCGCACTTTGCCCAATTCACCGTAAGGTTAAAATTGTGCAAAGTCTTGAATACGTGTTCCAAATGATCCTTGTGCAACTGCTCGGTTTCACTAAAAATAAAAATATCATCCAAATACACATGCAGAAACTCCCCCACAAATTTACCAAATAGCGTATTCATGAGCTCTTGGAAAATCATCGGCGCATTCTTCAGTCCCATCGGCATTACACACCACTCATACGATGCGTTCTGAGTTTTAAATGCAGTGTACTTTCTGGAGCTCTCAGTAATCGGTATCTGCCAGAATCCTGACTTCAAGTCAATCTTGGACATGTATCGGTTCGGTGGAAGATGCTCCAGGATCTGGTGAATGATAGGCATTGGGTTTTGGATTTTTGGTGTATGGCTGTTCAACTCCTTATAGTTCACTACCAGGCGCTTGTCACCGTTCGGCTTCGGAACTATGAGGAGTGGAGACGAGTACGGTGATGTTGACCGCCGTATCTTACCCTGCTCTACTAAATCCTGTAACGTCTCGTCCACCCACTTCGATACCGCCGGTGGCCGTCGTGGTGGTTTGCACTGTATGATCGGGCAATCCGCCGGTATACCCAAATCATGTATCACCGCATTAGTAATACCTGATGTACCGTCGCTTCGTACTACCCGATCATATTTCTCGACCAAAGTTTCAACGAACGCCTGAATTGGTGTTAATTTCTCCCATACCCGGTCATATCTGTCCGGGGTTGATGCCAACGATAAGTCGCAAACATCCTTCGCAGTCTTAATTGACATGCAGCGGACAAAATACCCCTGTTTGCGCTTTTTCTCTTCCTCTGTGGGATCCTCCCACCGCATCTCCCCCTCGACGTCGTTAAAACTTAAGCCGACTTTCCAACGGAATTTATTCCCGATGAAGATGGGACACATTAACCCTTCCTGTACCAGAAAGTCCTCTCGGAACCACCGACCTGCAATCTTAAAATCCAATGTCACTACACCGCCGGCTGTGACTACCGTACCATCAAATCCTGACATCTGCACCGTCGACTCTCTGATAGTCAGGCCTAGCCTGACACATTCTTTTTTCGAGATAGCGAGCGCCGTGCATCCTGAATCTATTAAAGCGAAATACGGAAATAGCTTTTGCTTATGTTTAACATTAACTAAGGCATAAGGGGCTTTATTTAGTAAATGTAATCGACACGGGTCCCCTTGGCTGTCCGTGTCTGTACCCAGTTTAAAGAGGCCGGTGTGTCTTGTGGTAACACTGATGGGATGAACTTCGCCTCTAGGCCACTGACAATCTGCTGAATTTCATCCTCTTCTGCGTTTTGTTGCGGCTCCTGCTGTCCAGTCCGCTTCGAGCTCCCTTCTTCCCTGTTTTTCGCTGTCCGCATCATATTGAACAGTTGCCTTTCATCCGGCTCTTCACGCTGCATCGGTGCATCCAACAGTCCTTGCATAATTTCTGGTTCGTTTATACCCGGCGGGTCCTCGCCTTCGTCTCCCGCTGGTTTCTCTGCACACACATTCGCTAGTATGCGCATTGCCATGACCCTCGCTTTCTGCGATCGACAGTCCTCGGTATTGTGCGTTGCCCTACTACATAGCTGACACCACTTTCCGGTCTTACGGTCTCCTTGCCTTTCCTTCGGTTGGGTGTCGGTGCCTCTCCGTGGACTGTTCGATCTGCTTCCCCGAGGTTCTTCTCTTCTAGGTGACGTTGATCGACGCTGTTGATCCCGATTTCCGCTTCCACTGCGGTCTCTGGTGTTAGCTTCTCGACCGGCGCTTCCACTCTGCCGTCGGTCCCTCGATCCCCACTGAGATCGGTTTCCGCCTCGTGCTGGATATCTATCGCGGTTTCTGCCTCGGTCATTCTGTCCCCAGGATCGGTGCCGATCTTTCTCTCGTTCCACCTCCGCTTGACCCCTGTGAAACTCTTCAACTTGCTTGATGAAATCGTTGAGTTTCAACGGTACTTTGGTTCCGGGTGGGAATGCGCCGTACAGCGAGCAATGCATATTCTTCCTGAGCCGATTCATTATCTCCATCTGCGCCCACGGATGAGGTTCCCTAATACTTTTGATGAGCGTGTAAAATTCTGAAGCCCACTGCCGTATTGGTTCGTCTGCTTGTTGCTTCCAATTCACAATTCTGTTCAGCAATGCCTGTGCACTTGATCTTTCGTATGCGTGTAAGAACTCCGTTTTGACGGCGTCCCAGGTGTGTGCCACGTCCAACAACGTAGCTTTCAACCACGCCGCCTCCGCTGGTGTGGTAAGACATTGCTGAAAAATCTGAATGTAGGCCCGACGTTGTGTGCCTCGGATCTCCAAATGCGACTCGAAGGCTTCGATGTATGTCGTGGCTATGTCCGACTTCGGGTTAAACTTTGGTGGTATGATGTCCAACCCGGTCGGCGCCATCATGCCTGCTATAAGCTGGTTGTTCGCCCTTTGTAACTCTTGGGCTTCCGCGGTGTTCTGCGTTTGTTGATCAAGCAAGTCCAACAACTGGTTCGCCAAATCTGCCGAGGTAGGCGCCGGTCCCGCGCTTGACGATGTGTTTCCGCCTCCAAGTTGTAACTGCGGGCCCGGTGTTTGAGTTGCCGGTGCCGTCTTCTGTCCAAATCGCAGCGGTCCTCCACCGCCGCCTGTGACCATCTGTAACAGGTTTCCTTGTGGTGGAGGTGGTATTACTGATCCGCTCTGTCCTACAAGCGCCGCTAACTGCTTCGTGATCGCAGAGTAGCTGTTTTGAACTGTCTGCACTTGCAACTGCATCGCTTGCATGTCTCTCGACATCTGCATCACGTAGTCATGTGTCGACTTCTGCTTCTGCCCAGTGGGTTCGGACTTTGTTGCTCCTATCATTTTGCTTGCTTCCTGCAATTTTCTGCTTTCCCCGTCGCATAGGTCTAACATACCGAAGAAGGCTACCAATCCGTCTTTTTCAGCTTGCAACATTAATTCATGCGCTGCGGCGAACCTTCCTGCTACCTCGCTTGGTCCCATCGGCTCCGGTGTTTCTTTCTTATATATCTGCCACTGGTATATGAACCACCGCTTCTGGACTGTCAACAAGTCATACCCTTCCGGTATCGACGCATCAGTGCGCAGCAAATCTTTAGCTAGGAGCTCCACTTCTCTTCCGGCCCATGTGGTGCCTTCAGCGTCCGCTTTCAGTATTGGTTTCATCTTGCTCATCTCTGATCTTCTCCGCTTGCCTTGGTGATGCACCCGATCTCCCTGCCTCTTTACGCTGGGACAGACCGATACGGAACTTTTTAAGCCTCGCCTCTAAACCTACTTTAGATACCTGGTGGTGCTGTGACCCCACGGCTTCACCGCCGCTTCTCGACAAGTGCTCTACCGCCGCCTCTACAGACAAACTGGGCAGTCCAGCCGCGAAGCTCCGGTGTGCTTATCCACCACCACAAGGCTGATACGTACACCGTATGCGGATGCTATGTTATGAAAAATGCGTTCGAAAACTAACTTTGTATGTTCCTGCTCGCGCTTACCGCCGCTTCCCAGAAGAAGTACTCTGATCGAAACCTTCGCGTACTCTACTTTCTAGCCTATATGCGCTACAACTAAGAAGCGTAAGAAAAACAGCGAATAGGAACTGGTGGTTCTCACCTGATTTCGATGTTTTCGGTTCTTGTACCAGACGAATGTTTGGTGTCCGGCACGGTCGCCAGTGTCGAATAGAATTTCCCAACTTCTCCCCTTTCACCGCGGATAAGCAGTAGTTCTGGTGGTTGGAACAACGGACCGGCGGTCTCAGAGTCTGAACTGACTGATCCTCTACCTCTACCTCGGATGCCCCGGCCGGCGCCACTGGCCCTCTTGCGAGTTGTTCTTCCTCGTCCGGCTTGGGCCCGAGACTTCGCTCCCCGTTCCAACTCCTCTCTGCTATATCTCTTCAGCAGCTCTGCCTCTCTCAATCGAGCAACCCCGGTCTGGCTACGCAACAACCGGCGGTTGGGTTCTGGCTCCGTGATGACTGGATGGGATGCACTAGCAGTATGTCCGGTATGCTGGTGCCGGTATTATGCTTCGCCACTAACACCCAAAACCAACTACTGACCGTTATGGTTCTGGTCCCCGTGATGATCTCAACACACTACTATTTATGCCGGCTTCTATCACGCCTCAATGTCTACGAAATCAATGTCAATGTTCACAATAAATTGAGGGATAATAAACTGATCTCCGAGTCTTTAATCCACACAGTAATCAACCTCAATAAAGTACAATATTACACAGTCTTCCGGACTATTAATTGACCACTAATTATTCACAAATCATAAACCGTAATAATAGGAAATAGAAATAAATATAAAGGAGTAAATCTCCGTATAAAATAACACACAAAAGTATGGCGGCAGGACTTCACTCAACTCTAGTTCTTAAGACAAGTACCACCTTGTTTAACGGAGCAGCTCTAGATTGGAAGTCGTGTGCCGAGCCCTTCTCTTTCTCAGCTCAGCCTGCTCCAATGCAACGGCCAACCGTCGCCCTACTTCTGCTATACCTACTAGCCCGCTCCCCGCCTATACTTACATCTCCCTCATTGCTATAGACTGCGGAAAGTTTCCGACACGACCGACGCTGTCGTCTGGTCGTCGTCCCCAACTCCTTTATCCTTTTTCCCTCCACTGCTATTCATAGATGGCCTAAATACATAAAAGTCTCGATTCCACTTCACACTGTGTGCGGTTGGAATCAGAAAGAAATTTGGTTCACATGCGGGAAGGGATGGTGGTGGTGGTGGTGATGGTGATGGTGGAACTGTGGCTGTGGGACTTGTTGGGGATGCAGTTGCAGTTGCAGATGCTGTTGCAGTTGCAGTTCTTGGGGCACTGCTACCCGGGTATTTAAGTAGACGTGAAGGGTCATATAAGAGAGGGGTTCTGAGGCATTGGCAGTGGAGAAGTTATTGCATGTGTTATTGTATTTTGTGAGATTGTGTCCGGATGATATAAGCTTGAATCTTGATGAGTCACATTCCCAGTTCCCATCCCACTCAGCTCCGGATGGGAAAGAGACAGCAGGGTAAAAGTCTGAGGATGAAGCTATTGAGGAGCATAATATATAGTGTCTTCTTCTGAGAAACGGGATGCTGTGCTGTTAGCTCTGTTGGAATAGCAGGAAGTGCTTTGGCTCAAAAAGAGGGGTCTTTACTTTTAGTTGTTCTTGTTCATTCATGTCTCGCACAGCTTTGGCTTTGACTTTGGTTTCCTTTGGTCTTGGTGGGTATGCTCTTTCTCTCAGGGATTTACGAACATTCAAATTGAAAAGAGGGTGCTTTTCCATTTTGCAAGATTTTAATTATAGATATACATAGAGAGAGAGAGAGAGAGAGAGAGAGAGAGATGCAGGTTCATGTCAATGATTTTATTTTGTTACATACCTATACAAACTATATGAGATATATTGTGCGGTGTTGGTTTTGGCTTTGGTTTTGGTGGACGTGGGGGATGCGAAGGAGATGCCCATGGCCTGAACGACATGTGCCTTCCTATAGTCGCCCGTTGTTATTAAGGAAATGTATGAGCATCTGCTGTCGCCTCTATGTCTACTGTCTACCCTTTACAGTTCTGCAGTAGGGATGAAAATCTCCAAATGCCAAAACTAAAGACAGGGTGGAAGTGGATTGTATATATATATATATATATATATATATATATATATAGGGACTGCTGCTATACATATATCAGTAGTTGGAGATTCGAGATGGATATGAAGTGGATATCAGTGTGGTATCAATATCAAGACAGATTGTGAGGAGATGCTGTGTCTGTCTGTGTGCGACTACATGTTATGGGATGTTTTACTCACATGAACAATTCTTGTATATTGTACATTCAAGAAGGAGTCTAATAAACAAGGGAACAAATCTGCACAATATGCAGCAAAATGTCATTAATGTAATGGAGTCCGCGGGTTTGGGGTGTAAATAATACAAAAGACTGATGACAGTTAAGTACATAATGGAGTCTCTCTAGTTTTTTTTAGTGTAAATGCATATTGTATATGTGTATGTATCTGCGAGGGTAATTGAATTTGTGCTCGTAATAACAATACGCTTTCCTCTTGCAAAAACCGCTACATCTTTATTCTTCTTTTTTTTCTGACAAAAGTGAAACAAGTCTTTTACGCTTTTTGAGTAATAACATATCGTACACGACAAAATTGGAATTTATAATTTAATATTTTTATTTTTATTAACGTATGTACGGTATATGTACGATGTTGGTCAAAACAGTTATTTTATCTCTTTTTTGCTTTAGGAAAAATGTTTAGTTTTTCCAAAAATGTTTTCCTTTATATTTTTAAACAGCTTTTTGTAGTTTTTACTTATACTTTAAACTTTAGCTAAATATGTATTAATTCTGACTTTCTTTTGCTGCATTACTACTCATTGGAGGACGGTTTTAACTTTTACCTTTAACTTTGCAGAATAAAGTTATTTGTCTTTCTGGGTTAGCTGTAAGTTATCATTGTGCTGTGGTCTCTAAAATTAAGTTCGCGACCATTCACAACTTCAAGTTGCTTTGTAGGTATTTTTTCAAAGTCGTCACTTTAAAAGTGCATGACCACAGACGCCTGATGAAACAATTGAAGAGAGAAGCGTCTCTGCTTATGCTGTCACACAGTACAACAAAAAGAATCGCATACATAATTATCGCATACATAATTAAATTCGTAAATAATTAAATTCTCACCTAGTCCCGAATTCAGCAGAAGGACGGTGGAACGAAAATTATGCTCGTAAAATAGTTATACTAGGTATAATTATTTTTCGTAAGTCCTTTCAGTAATTTACGTGTTGTTTGCACGTTAATCACTAACGTTTTAATTTTAAAAAGCTATTGTTACAAACGGCAGTTAAAAAAGGAGGATGGTGACAAAATTAATTTAAGTGTGATTTAGTATCTAATAATAGAATAATTCTAGACACGTAAAAAAATCCAATTTTAAGGACAGTTACTTTGTTGATAGTAATGGTGACTAGTGGGCGTAATTAAAACTGAAGTTCAGCAGTACCAGTCTTTTAAGTAAGTACATCGTAATAAATCAAAATAAAATTGAGGTATTAAAAAAAATAGACAGAAAACTAACAGAAAGTAAAGAACTTTGTCTCGAACGACAGCTAGCGCTGAAAACACGATACATTGAAAAGAGTCCGGGAAAATTTGAATTATTAACCAGGTTACAACGCCAAAAATGAACAGGATGAAGGAAAGCTAACTACTAGAAGACTAGAACATTAAAGTGGCAGCGGCTGGATTGGACCTACACTGTGTGTTATCAGAGATTGTCCATAAATAATGTCACTGGTTGGGGGAGTGGATCTGGTCAGGTTTTGATGACGTACTATGTTAAAGATAGCTATTTACACAATGTTAAAATGATAACATGTAGGTGGGCGGGTCATCAAAAGGTGATAATTTAAGTGACATTGTTTATGGACAATTTCTCCTAGCAGGGCTTTTTTACTAGATTCCTTCCTATATGTCTATGGAATGGACCATTGCATTCGATCTGTGCTGTGTAGTACAAGCAGTGGGGAAGAAGGAGTTAAATCTGTGAGTGTGACTCTTCTTGTGTCTTGTGTTTCTGGTGTTTTTGCTCCCCAACTAAAGTTGAAGAAAGACAACCATTTCCTCAAATTTTAAAGTTTTTCGAATATTTGTGACCTAGTTGTGGTTGGTGAACAGTTGGAGAGTTAAAGTAAATCAGATAAAATGTCTGACAGCGAAGGTTCGGAAGGAGTGGAAGATGAGCAGGAGCCGGAAGGAGAAGATATTGCTCACAGTGAAGTAAGTCAATATTTTAATTCTTCCACCAAAAACGTTTCGCATATTATGTTGTATGTAAATTTTGTAAATCTATAACTGATAATACAAGGTTAATTGCATTTAAACTATGAGTTGTGAGTTAGTATTTTGATGAGGAGTAACTACAACGATTGAGAAATATGAAAGATCAGTAAAATTTGTACACAAACAATGAAGGTTGAAGGTGTAGATCATGTAGTTTGAAGTAATTAAAGTCCATATTTGATATTTGCGTACATCATTAAATTTGCATTCTTGTGCGCCTACTGATTCACATTAAATGTTAAATTATTAAATATTATAAATTACGATAAAAAGCATAACTTATGACTTATGACTTATATTTCACAAAAGTTTGTTACTGTATATTGTATATGGAGTCCAGTGGGCTATCCTCGTTGAAGCATGAAGGGCAGTAGGGCAGTGTCAAGTTTATTTTAATAAATGTGTCTTTCTCTATTGATGATACCTATGACCTGCTGCGTTCTTTGCGTTCTTCTGCAATTTATAAGAGATTTTACAACGTTTGACGTTAGTAACTTTTAACTGTTGACTGTGTTACAAGGTTACATGCTGTACGCGCTTGGCCGTTTCCAACGTCAAACGTAGGGATTACCTACCAATGTGAGCGTCATTTTCAGTCATTTCAAAAACATGATTGATTGCAAATTGCAGACAAAATTCAAAATTAGTTAGCTTTGAACTCTATTGTTTGACTAGAATGTTGAATTTTGACAGATGATAGACAACAAACAGTAATAACTACTATGCATTTTTTGATTCACTTATTTTGTCTACGTTTCGCATGCATATGAATAACATAGAATATGTAGTAATTACTCGAAATCAGTCAACACGAAATTTATGAGATAGAACACATTTTGCTTAACCTGTTAACCTGTTTCTTTTACGCTAACGTTTTTGTGGGTTGAAATCAGAAGCCTGCACAGTGCAAGCGCATTGGATTAAAAAATTCATTATTTGGGGTATAATTTAATCTTTATCTGATTCATAACTTGACAATTCCATCTTCTCTAATATTGATTGTTGCAGCGAGAAAGTTATATAAGCAGCTCACGTACCCTTTTGCCTTGAAGTGGTAGTCTGATGGTGGACCATAATATAGTTTGTAGTTCATAAAGAAAAGGACAGTTGATTCAGTTGGGGTTTTCTTATTTTTACACTACCGATGGCAGAGTCATACGCAGCACTAAAACCAAGCAGGTCCATTTAATCTGTTTATGAAGCATATTGAGTGCTGGTGGCTTACAAGCGTCTTTATCTTTCACTTTAGGAAGAATATGACGAGGAAGAAGAAGAGGAAAGCAGGCCACGGAAGAAAAGCCGTGGTCGCTCAGGTGTCGGAGATTTCATTTTGGAAGAAGCTGAAGTAGATGATGAAATTGAAGATGAAGATGACTGGGAAGAGGGGGCTGATCAACATTTCAATCTCAATGAAATGGATGAACATGGTCCCACCGCTCGAGATATTGATGCTCATTCCCGTCGTCATTCCATGTG
The DNA here is from genome assembly GCA_949802685.1 of Dicyrtomina minuta. Lineage (NCBI taxonomy): Eukaryota > Metazoa > Arthropoda > Collembola > Symphypleona > Dicyrtomidae > Dicyrtomina > Dicyrtomina minuta. The sequence goes on along the minus strand of OX461808.1, from coordinate 73,249,530 downwards.
GGAGTAAGTTTACCTTTAAAAAAATTGGCAATCATTGTTCAAACCTTTGTATGAATTGTAGTATAAAAATGGGTACTTGGTCACACGCAGGTGACAGAATGAAAATTTGTAAATACTTACATTCTCTTAATTTTAATGTATATACAGCTCACAGAAAGAAGAAGAACTGGAAGAATACTTGCGGAAAAAATACGCTGATGAGACGGTGGCAGCTCGACATTTCGGCGATGGAGGAGAGGATATGTCGGATGAAATAACGCAACAAACACTCTTACCCGGAATCAAGTAACGAAATGTATTTTATTGAGCTGTAGTTGAGTGCGTTTATTTTCATACTTGTATTGTTGTATGTTAATTTGATGACTTGTAGGGATCCTTCTCTGTGGATGGTGAAATGTCGCATAGGCGAAGAGAAATATACTGTTCTTCAGTTGATGCGGAAAGGCATAGCATTTAGTAATGCACCTAATCAAGAGCCTTTGCAAATTAAATCTGTAATTGCTCCCGAGGGAATCAAAGGTTATGTTTACATTGAAGCTTATAAGCAGACTCATGTAAAGCAAGCTATAGATGGAATTGGTAATCTACGGGTAGGGATTTACAAGCAGCAAATGGTCCCCATTACTGAAATGACGGATGTCCTTCGGGTCACGAAAGAACAAGTTGGGCTAAAACCAAAGCAGTGGGTTCGACTGAAGCGCGGAATCTTCAAGGATGACATTGCACAGGTTGATTATGTTGATCTAGCCCAAAATCAAGCTCATCTCAAACTTTTACCCCGTATCGATTATCAGCGGATGAGAGGAGCACTTCGTGATCCTAAACAAGATGCTGATTTGAAGCGTAAGAAGAAACGGCGGCCCGTGGCTAAAATTTTCAATCCTGATGAGATAAGAAATATTGGTGGAGAAATTACTTCAGATGGAGATTTCCTCTTGTTTGAGTCAAATCGGTACAGCCATAAAGGATTCCTGTACAAGACTTTTGCCATCAGTGCTATCTTTGCGGATGGTGTCACTCCCAGTTTGGCTGAATTAGAAAAATTCAATGAAGCTCCTGTGGAAGGTTTAGAATTGGAAGTATCAGCCAAGACAAGTGAAGAAAGGCATGCGTTCTCCACTGGAGACAATGTTCAAGTTGTGGAAGGAGAATTGACTAATTTACAAGGAAAGATTTTAGCCATTGACGGGAATAAGATTACGATACAGCCAAAACATGAAGATTTAAAGGATGCTTTAGATTTTCAAGCAAATGAATTACAAAAATGTTTTGTACAAGGAGATCATGTGAGAGTTATAAGTGGCAAGTACGAAGGAGATACTGGCTTAGTTGTTCGCGTCGAACCTTACTGTGCATATCTTTTTAGTGATTTGACTATGCACGAGTTGAAAGTTTTACCCAAGGATTTACAATTGTGTTCCGATATGGCAAGTGGAGTGGATTCTATGGGACTTTTCCAATGGGGGGATCTCGTTCAACTCGAGTGAGTCCTTGAATATTGAATTATTAGTTTCATGCATCTTCTTTTTTATGTTTGAGAGTATCATGTATGTATAAAAATTCTTAATATCGTTTTTGTTTTTTGCAGTCCCAACACAGTGGGTGTAATCGTTCGATTAGAGAAAGAACTATTTCATGTCCTGTCTATGCATGGGAAAGTCGTACAAGTGAAGCCTCAGTCAATTAGTAAAAAGCGAGAATCTCGGAATGTTCTCGGAGTTGACTCCAGACAGAATACCATTCAGAAGAGGGACATTGTGAATGTAGTAGATGGAGCTCATCCTGATCGTCAAGGAGAAATCCGACATATTTATCGTAACTATGCATTCCTCTATTCTCGAATGTGTTTAGAAAATGGGGGTGTTTTTGTCTGTAAAACCAGTCACTTAGAGTTGGCCGGGGGAACGAAGACGCCGTCAGCATCGAATTCTGCATCATCTGGTTATATGAGTCCAAGGCTGAGCTCACCCATGCACCCATCATCTGGCTCATCGGCAAATATATTATCCGGTGGAAGGTCACCTATGTCATCCATGGGCCCTGGAGGTTCCCAGAATCATCGACCTGGAGAAGCTAGGTCAAATATAAGGAATAGGAATTTGATCGGCCAGACCATTAAGATTACTCAGGGACATTATAAGGGAAGCATTGGGATTGTTAAAGATGCTACCGAAACGACGGCCAGAGTGGAATTGCATTCCAGCTGTCAAACAATTTCTGTGGATTGCAATCGTATTCAAGTTATTGGAGGCGCTACTGGAAAAACTGGGAATGTTACTACGTACAGCAGGACTCCGACTTATGCTGCTGGAGCCAGTGCTACACCTATGTATCGAAGAGATGATGGGGGTAGAACGCCTATGCTTGACGGTAAATTTTATTTGTATTTAGATCTATTTCAAATACATAACTCATATTACACGCATATTATATTAATAGCGGTATTGTGTAATACTATTTTAATTTGCTTAAATTAGGTTCGAGAACGCCTCATTATGGTGGAGGAAATCAGACTCCGTTACATACGGACGGCTCAAGAACACCAGCTTGGGATCCTGGTGTATCATCAACTCCAGCTAGGCAAGAAGAAGATTATAATTTTGATTCAAGTTATAATCCAGCCACTCCTGGATATTCAGCAACGCCGTATACTCCTCAAACACCCGGAGGTTATGTGTCTGAACATTCTGGCTACAGTCCTTACCAGCAGAGTCCAGCGTCTGTGTCAGCCTATAATCAACCCACACCAAGTCCGGGAGGATTCAACGACCAACCGAGTCCTGCTGGCAGTTATCAACCGACACCCAGTCCTGGAGGATATAATCCAAGTCCTTTGACATTTTCCAGTCCGATGACACCCAGTGCTGGGTTTCATCCACAAACTCCTGGAACTGGTTAGGGTTTTATTTTATATTTGATATTTAATTATAATTATGATATGCTAATATTTAGAAATTTAGCTCTCAAGGTTTAAAGCTTAACTTTACAAATGGTATTTTCTAGGTTTGGAGCATTACACGTCGTCTTTGGAATGGCAAACAACTGGAATTGAAGTGATGATTAAGGAATCCCATCCAGAAGTTGGACTGAGAAGACAAGTTGGAATTATACGAAATGTTCTGGTATGCTATAATTGCACATATAATACGCACAATTTATTATTGAGCCATTCGTGTGTAGAATACTGGGTATAAATTCACAATTTCCTTATTTGTTATGCCACAGGTTAACACGTGTGCTGTATTCTTAATCCAAGAGGAGCGTACAGTAAATATTATGCCGGATCAATTAACGCCTTCTATACCCAAGCCAGGGGACCGAGTTAAAGTTATAGCTGGTGCGTATATTTTGAAATTGTACATGAAATTGTTTGGATCATATAAAATTATTTTAATAATCATCTTTGGAGTAGTATCTATTCTTAATGCGTGGATTGTTCATATGCGTTGAGCAGGCGACTTCCGGGAACAGACTGGTGTCTTGACTTCAGTTGACGGTGGAGATGGTGTGGTTGAAATGGACATACGGTCATCTGTGGATCATGATGCAATTCAACTTCTTCCGTTGCAGTGTCTGGGAAAAATGATGGACAATGATCAGAGCGTTCACCACGAATTTAAGTACCGATAAATGTTGTTGTAATTGTGTAAGTGGGAAGGCTCTTTTTTTAATTATTATAAAAATCAAGTTATTATTACATTTACTTTCGGTCGATTGTACTGTGTATGCTTAGAATAAACTCAATATGAGAACTGATTACTGATTGGTAGAACTAGAGTAGCTATGATATATAATTAATCTCAAGTAATACGGATGAATTTACAATACAAATTGTCAAACATAATTTAAGTATCATTTTCATTTTAATAAAACGAATATAACTTGCAATAACGCATTAATATAATTAGCATTCTTTCTTGCATATAATATATACTCCCGTTGTTTCGCGCAGTTAGGGCGTTGCATAACATTATAGCATATACACACAATAGTGTGCAAAACTGTTTTTATTTTTATTGTTTTGATAAACACTGGATTCACATCCGCATTACATTTTAAATTGCATGAACTAGGCGTAGCATACTAAAAATTAGATAAAAACAAATTAAATTAAATAAACATATTCCGTATCTATCAGGGAGAGCTAGGTGAACGTACAACTTTGGGACCACTACCGCTAACATTTACTTGAATGCCGAATTCCTGCAGGACACTAGAATATGCGGAGCCACTTAATTGTAATCCTCGAACTATATCTTGATTGGATGGAGAGTTTTCAAGAAGATGCCTTACAGCCAGAATAGACCATTGTGTTATGAATGGATTCAGTGTGTCAATTTTCGTGGTATTGAGAATTTGTGGGAGGCAATGAATTCCAATCTGCAATTCCAATAGAGATTAAAAATGTATCATACAAATAAAAAACAGTCATATCGCCATTTCTATTACTTGTTGCAACTACACCCGTGTAATGAAGCGGATGTCCGCCTTATATTGACAATAAAAAAATATAACTTTTAAGTAATTTCACCTGAGTTTGATTCTCCACATTGCGAAATGCCAAATTTCCTAGTAAGCGTACTAAATACGCTTTGAACATAAATGTCGGATGCTCCTGTTCTTCTTTCGTAAATTTGGTCAGTTTTTCAATAGGATCGAAGATTTTGTTCGATTTGGTCATTTGGAATAAATCTAATCAAAAGATACAGATTACATTATCTTGCAGGTTAGCCGACTCATTTTTAATTATCACGAATTTATGAAATGGATCGTTTTTAAAACCTACGTATGGTAGTAATAACAAATCCAGTATCTTTTTGTAGAGCTTCAATTTCTTCGACTTCATTAAAATTTGATAGTAACCAAGTCAGTTGAAGTATTTCACGGAATTCCGTTTCAATGCGCATCAAGTCTGACTTCAGTATTAGATCTGCCATCGATTGGAATTGAGCTGAAAAAAATTCTAAAGACTTCTTGCACGGTGAATTATTGAGAACTTCAAGGTATTGGGATCGTTGCTCCTGGGTTAAATTGTGGTAGCCTGATTGAAGGAATTCTGTGTTAGAGGCCAGAGTTTCCAAACACAATATGCTATCAAAAATGATAAATAACAATATTGGTTACAAAGGACTGTTTTAATTTTCAGAAATTTCTAGCTAGAACATGAAGGATATTTATTTATACTTTGTTTCAGATTCCAAATTGTTGAGAAAAATCTGAAATTTTTCATTCATCACGAAATTGTTGGCAAACTCGGGACAGACGTTGAGCAGCGTATTGGTTAAGAATCCTGCCTCGCTCACATCTTTTCCCAACAAAGTGAATCTGGAATGCGAATTGCATAAAAACATCTCATTTAATTTACATTATATTTATTTCCGTTACTTTTGTTTTCGTGACTGCGGCGGAGTTTAGCCCCAAAATGCATGAGCAAATCACTCTTACGTAGCCCTAATGTGTAATTGATAATACTATATTGACTATTGGAAAAAGTTGTATGCAATAATACTTTAAGATATCATTTAATATTGCTTACATGAATTGTTTAGCATCAGCTTGAACAACTTCAGCAGTCATTATATTTCCAACGACACAGTTTGTTAGGAACTGGAGGCAAACACGTGCCGTATCATAATTCAATTTAATTCTTATGATGCCGCTTGCCTCGTCAACAGCTCTCGCAGCTGCCTGACTATCATCATTACCTAGGCTTGTATGATTTTCATTTTCATGGACATAATTTGATAGTAGACTGCTAGATAGCTTAATTATATTTGTTGTGACACACAAATGGCTTTGGTTTGTGGGGTTGAATGCAACCGAATTGCGGAGAAACCGGTAGCATTCTATTGTTAATTCATAATTCTTGGCTTCTTTTATGATTATTTCGATTGCCTTGTAAATGTTTACGGAAGCATTTTGAATTTGGGAGCTGTAGAAAGAAATTAATTTAATTTATTAGCATTCATTAGTTTGTCCCTTCTCGCTACTTTTTAACATAGGAACCTTGCACTTGTACTGTACTGTGTACTTTTACTTTTTAGACTTTAGATAAAAGAATGCAAGTCGATCGAGAATGAATTTTAATTTAAATAAAAACCTTTCCCGCAAACTCCGTACCACATGACACCAATGCAACTCCTATAGAAATACATGGAAGGTACATAAGCCTGAAAATTGTGCAGACTCACCGGTGACAATCCGACTTCATTTGAGCTGTTAGTTTTCTAACGAGATCTAATATTCTTTCCTCTTCACTTAATTCATTCCCACGAATTAAAGTATCTAATTCTTCAATTAAACTCGGAAGTAACATTTTTCTGTTTGTGTATTTCTAGGTTGGGCACAATTTGTAAACTTTACTTATCGCAGTGTAAAAACAAGCTAAAAGGTATAAAAATCAAGATGTTTTTAACAAGATCCGAATACGATCGTGGAGTAAACACTTTTTCACCCGAGGGTCGACTATTTCAGGTTCGATAAATTTCGTTTATGTAATGGGCTAACAATCGGATTATAAGTATTGAAAAAACACCAATTTTAACTCAAGTAGTAAAAAAAATATTTTTAAAAAATTCCAGGTTGAGTATGCAATTGAAGCGATCAAATTAGGCTCTACTGTCATTGGAATCTCGACATCAGAGGGCGTCGTCCTGGTCGTGGAGAAACGCATAACCTCCCCGCTAATGGAACCGTCAACAATTGAGAAAATTGCCGAGGTCGACAAACATGTTGGATTGGCAAGTAGTGGATTGACAGCAGACTCCAAGACTTTGATTGACCGTGCCCGCCTTGAATGTCAAAATCATTGGTTTACCTATAATGAACGTATGAGTGTCGAGTCCGTTGCTCAGGCCGTGTCGAATCTTGCTATTAAATTTGGCGACTCGGATGATGATGAAGGCGCTATGAGTCGACCCTTTGGGGTTGCACTTCTCTTTGCTGGTATCGACAGTGGAGTTCCGAAATTATTTCATATGGATCCTTCCGGTACGTATGTCCAGTACGATGCTAAAGCTATTGGGTCTGGCAGCGAAGGAGCTCAACAAACTCTCGTTGAGATGTACAATAAAGTAAATGAACAATCTTTCTTATAATTTTCGTTTATTTTAGTAATAATATTTGTATATAATATCGACGGTAGAAAATTAAATTCGCATATTTCCAGTATTTTCTGAAAGCATGTCCGTATCTTTCCAAAATCGTCTGAAAACAAAACCGCATTTTTAATTAATTTAGTTTTGCTTTTAGACATTTTTGGAAAGATACAGGTTTTCTTTCAGCAAATATTGGAAAGATACGGGGTTGCTTCTTCACCGTCGATATGGAACATGCAGTAGTAGGCCAAACGGTAAGGAAATTGGGGGCATGTGGACGGCTACGCTTTTGTTTATCGTTGTTTTGACTATATATCACTTTGTTTAACACATATGACCTTGGCGCGAAGTTGTAATCAAACTTAGTAGTATAATAAGACTTGAACGTGTGGCTGTGCTTGTTTGGCGTCAGACGTTTGCTAAATTAGAAAAATACCAATTTAATTTAATTCAACAACTACTGTTCAGCAACTGTGAAAGGTATGGGCATCAGGGCTGGCACAAAAATGCAACTTATGCCATTTAGCAGACTTGATACATTGATTGGTGTATATAGTATATAAAATAATTATGTATTTTTATTCGCTTCATTTGTTAGTAAATAAAAATACATACAAAATATGCATTTATCTTATGCAGCTCTGTCATGGAATTGCATTTTATAGTGAAATGCTTTGTAATACAGTTGGTGTAGGAATTCTTTTCTACTGCACTTTTATGATTCTCGTGATGCTTTCAAGACTGTTTTGAGTTCTATTATCTGATTATTTATCATTATGCTCAGCACGTCTAAACATATTTTTGAAGTTTCATTTCTTTGTTTTGGATTGATTATGTAGTCTCAAATAAGTTCTAATAGAAAAATTTCCTGTTTATTTATACCTTCAGAAGGGAGTTAATAATAATAATATGTACAATTGGTCTAGAAATGTGATGTGGAAACATCAGCCTTGTACATTTGCTGTGCTGTGAGGTTTCTATTTAGTAGATATATATGATATATAAAATAACACACTTTAAAAAATGAATTTCTTCAAGTTGTTTATTTTTTCATGTTAAATTATTTAGTCGATGACTCTGGCTGAAGCAGTGAAGACCTCACTAACGATTTTGAAGCAAGTAATGGAAGAGAAATTGAACTCGACGAATGTTGAAGTGGCTGTGGTGACTCCAACAAAAGCTTTCCATATGTTCTCTAAGGATGAAGTGGAGCTAGCTATTAAAGATGTTGCATAAATTCTATATAATGTAACTTTAATTAAATTTCTACATTAAAAATTAGTGAATATTCTTTCCATTATTCAATGAGTAATTACTCCGTTAAACACAATAAATTCATACAATTACTAATTTAAAGTTTTCCTTTCATTTTTCATCACATTTTCTATAAAATGAAGAGTGCTTTACTTACAAAATATACTGAAAATGGTCGTTGTTAAATAAGCAACTAGGACGTATCTCATTCTTACGTATGGTCGATATTTCTAATAATTCGAAGTGCTTAGTATTTTTCCTCTGAGTTTAGTC